>CM053766.1:4930578-4999791 GCA_028658305.1 Pachyuromys duprasi | reverse complement strand
CCCCCCTTTGTCATAGGCTTGATCTCGAGTCTTAATATCCACTCTGATACCTCGCTACATTGACCACCCCCCCCCCATAGGTCCTCTTTGGCATGCTCCTGTTCTGTTGCTTGTTTTCTAGGTTCTACTTTTCTATGAGGAAATTAAATAAAAAATAAGGGGGTCTGCTAAATCCAAGACTTCAAATCTCAATTCCCAAAGAAGCTGGCCAGCCTTTAAAATGTTGTCCCAGAAATTATACAAGGCAATGTCTAAATCACAATGTGCAGCCCTCCATATACACTCATGTTTCCCGGTGTGCTAGAGCATTCCCCACTCAGCCCTGTATTGTTTGTTCATCATGAGTGTCTAAATCCATCGAGTGTTTCTCAGGATGGCTAATGAATAGACAATAAAAGACCTAGTTACTTAGTCTCACCTCACAGGTCCTGAAGGCCAGCCTGTTATTATCCAGGTAATTATCTTTAAGGCTAACTATAAATAATTCTCCTAGTGGCAAAAGTAAGAACTACATGGAGACAACTAACAAAAACCCTGCCATTAATCTCCTGATATGAATCAGACATATAAAAACAATTTATGTAGCACTCATTGGCTTTAATGCTAACAGTCTAGATCTTTTTAACATTTATTGTGATGTTATGAACTCTCATGAATATATTAGGAAAAACTCATGTTTCTTCTCTAAAAAAAATGTAACTATAGAAACTAAATCTGTGAATGTGAAATGCTGGGAAGCTTTTAAAAAACAGCTGTAAACTATTCCTCACTCATTATCTCCAGATACGGGTTCTGTGCCGCCTCCTTTGAACACATGTATGATTGATCTGAACAACAGACTAGGTGGAAATGTCTCTGTGTGCTGTGTAGGGTTAAGTCTTAAAGGCCGTGCAGTAACTCCCAGCCATTCTCTGGGGTGTTAGCCACCAGGAGAAGAATGCTCTCATCTCACCATGCTGAAGTATGTACCATGTGAGCAGACACTAACAGTTGATACCATTTTCTACCATCTACCCAGCAGGCAGATAAAGCTGCTATTTTGGAATGGATCCTCCTGCTCCTGCAATCCCAACTTTTCCGCACACCCTCACCTACTTGCTTATGCCCAAGCAGCATCCCAGATATTGTGCAGCAAAGACTTGGAAGTCAGCTCAGAACTAATTCAGATGCATGATGCACAAAATCAGCACACAACAAGTGGCTGAGGATTTACACTAGTCAATGTTGGGAAGCATTTGACAGTGATATATGAATGAGTTAACAGCTGAATTTGAAAATGCCGTGAAGGCTTAGACACACGGCTTCTCCTAAGATTAAAGAAGGCCAAGGCTAAACTTGTCTTTACTATAGTTTTATTTTTAAATTTTGTTTTTGCCTTTCTTGAAATTGGATATCAGAAAGTTGAGTTCTGTATTATTTTAAGGGCTCGTTGCTGAAAAGCGAAGAGTGTTCTATAAGATTAGGTGGTAAACATACTATCAG
Source organism: Pachyuromys duprasi (assembly GCA_028658305.1). Classification (NCBI taxonomy): domain Eukaryota; kingdom Metazoa; phylum Chordata; class Mammalia; order Rodentia; family Muridae; genus Pachyuromys; species Pachyuromys duprasi. The sequence continues at coordinate 4,998,309 of CM053766.1, read as the reverse complement.
GCAACTCCTATCATCTACTCCGATCTAGTAAATCAACACCTGGTATATTACTTTCTATTTTTATATTACCTGGTATGTTCTTTTTGCAGTAGCACTTTATTCTAGCTATGTCTCATGTAAAAATTTTACAATGGCACATGCCTGGAGGATAGTATTGTTTCCGTAATCCATATTTTTCAGTTTTAACTTTCTATTACAAATTCATTATAAAGAACTTGCAAATAAAGAAAATACCAGGCAGTGAAATTGACCATACCCAATCTGTGCATCTCAGTGAACCTCTAGAGAGCTAGAATAGTCAGCTCATAGCCAATACTCTTAGGGCATATCTTCTGCTATTGATGAAAACAAATACTTTACTGCCTGGCACTTTTTGGATGCATGAAGTGTGGTGGGTGCTACATATATGCATGGCTTTGGATGGTCATCTTTCCATGGAGACTGTGTCCCTTGAGCTTGCACCTGTGGCTCCCATCGTGGGAGCTCTGAGTCTTCCCATGGCATGCACAGTGGAGAACCTGTGTACCAGTCTCACAACCTGCAACAGCAGTGATGCAGAACTTCCATCCCGATGGTTCACTTTGCAGCCAGCACTACAAGAAACAACTTTCTGATGCAACGGTTTCCCACCACAGCTGCAGTGCTGTTGCTCTGGTAGGTGCTTCCAGGTCATAGGTAGAGTGGCGGGCCTCTGCAGCCCTTTAGGAGACATTTTTGAAAACCCAGCATACAAATTGGAATTTTCAATCATTTGAAATATCTTGTAAGGTCTCCCCACCCCACCTAAACAAGTTTGAAAAGATTTTGTTCTTTAAAATTCAAGCCTGGTTAATGCTCCAGGTTGTTGACAACCAATTAACACACACCCTAATCACTGCCTTACCTTGATGGGTTCTCCGTGGGGAGACATGACCTCATTGGAGAGCTCCATCATCTTCAGGGCCATCAGTGCTATCTGGACAGCGTGGGTGTCGCTCTCTCTGTGCAGTCCCCCTGCCACACAGTACGCGTCCCCAATGGTCTCCACCTAGATGTAATATAATTCGTCCATTATAAATAAAAGCTCAGAGGAGGACAGCACAGCAGACCCCTACACCTGACACCCGAGTCTTAGGCCCTATGGGGAAGCCCGGTGAGGGAGATAGTATCAGAAGTAGTTTCTCATTTCATAAAATGCATAAGGTGTGGACCATTGACCTCAGGGTAGAGAACTGAAAGACAGCACAGTCTGCAGATACAATATCATTTGATCACACAGTCTCTGTAGTAGGCTTACTGTCACCCTCATGGTCTTTCCTTAAAAACCAAACAAAATGACACAAATCAAAAAATAAACAAAATAAAAGAAGACAAAACTATGAAAATGGCTTTTAAATAAACAATTGGATTTGATTTTTTAGATTTTGTTTTTTTCATGAACTCATGTTTATTTATGTGTACGTGTGTTTGTAACTGAAATAAGTTTGGGTGCCTACAGCTGCCAGAAGTGGGCACTGGATTTCCGGGAGCTGGTGCTGCAAGTTGTGCCACGGCCCTTGTGTATGCTCAGATCCAAACTCATGTCCTCTGGAAAGACAGGGTGTGCTCTTACTGTCTGAGGAGCTTTGCCAGCTCAGAGTTTGAATATCTAGTAAATTTTGATAGCAGGATCAATTTCCTATCATACACTCACACATAATGAATTTTCCACCAGTACAAAACTGCATTTTGTATGAATTCACCGTCCAAACAGTGTCATAGGAATGAATAAAAAAGTATGATGTAAAACAAAGGCACTAAGAGCAATAAAAGCAATGAAAGCAAAAATGGGAAAGGGGGCTTTTCTAAAAATTTTCTGAGAATTTGGGCAATTATTTAGGGCATATTTGGATATTAATCACAAAGGATGAATAGAAGCCAGATTGTCAGCTAGGGAATGAAAGCAACATTGCAAAGATATTGGGAAAGAAGCTGTTATTTAAATTTGAACTGTGTTTAGTATCATTATTGTTTCCACAAACAACTTTGTATCTCAGTATGAGTAGCTACAGAGAACGAAGTGTTAATTTATCAATTAAAATACACAAGTACTGTTTCTAATACCAGTAGTTGAACTTGTCCCGTCCTTATATCATGGTATTCTCATCTAGAGTCCATTATGAATTATAAAAGTAAAGAGAAAACCAAGGGAAGAAGGGGCAAACACTGTGATAACACTTCAACTAATTTCCATTATCGATGGCCAACCACAGCCCTTGGCAGGCCTCCAGAGTTCCCAGCTTGCTCTTGCTAAGGCATGTCTCTGTCTTGTCACTATGTCTCTTGCTCATGTCACTGAAATTCTGTTATGACTCAAACACAGCAAGCACGGGCTCACTCATTCTTTATTTGCCTAAAACAAACAGCAGATACATGTTTGCTTACCATCCATGCCCTTAAAACATCATCTTATTAGAGCTGTCTGTTTTCAGCCTTGAATAAAGCTATGATCCTTTAGCATCTGTAATTCTTCTACTCCTTAATCAGCCTTATTTCTTCCCAAACATCCCACTAACTAGAATGTTGTATATAGCCATACATTCTTCTGTCACACTAAAAAGTAAAGGCTCTAAGTTTGTCCATTGAATTCACTGCATCGCGCGTACCCAGTGATACACAAACAGGCAACAATGCCTTGCTTTCCTGTTTTTCCTCAGCGAGGAGTTCATAAGTATCATAGTGCACAAGGTCTCATAGTGTCCCAACACAACATTTAAGAGGAGTATTTTTCCCATGTACTGCAAGGTAGGTGCTTTATTCTCTCTGCTGTCATCACATTTTATGCCTACTTGGATAGTTAGGCATCCAAAGCACCATATAGGAAGTGGACATTTGTTTGCTCCTTTCAACTCTCCACACGTAACTCTCCCTCCTTCTCAGACTGCGCCAATGGTATTCATTACCCAGCCATGAAAACAAATTCTGGGTAAATCTAGATGAAGAACAAATAAACAAACCAGATAATACTCAAAAGACTGAAATTCAAGAAGAAAATGCAATCATGTAGTTATCTCCTACAACAAGAGCAGCTGACTACTCTCTAGAGCCGTCTTCACTTACGCTGTGCACATTTACTAGAAAAAGCGCAGTAGCAGGAATGAATTATCCCTTTCTGTGTTGCTGGCTAATAGAGGTCCCTTAGACTTCGTAAAATTACAAGCTATTGCCAATGCTATGAATTGTTCTCTCGAACTTGAAGGTAAGTTCCTATTCCTGAAGACATTACATATTTGGGTTGTAGTACATAAAGAAATTAGCTGGTACATAACTGGAAGCCATGGTCCTAATGGCTAGTTTTCATAGTGCTAGAAGGTCCTTTGAAGCTCATTGGGGAAAAAAATTAATAATTAATTTTACTCAACTTGAACAGTGTGAACTACATTAGTGACATGCCTCACAAGATATGGCCACTGATTCCATGAATGTTAAGGGAGTAACCAGCCACTTTAAAAAAAAAAAAAGAATTTACAGCTCATTCCACAAAATGGAACCTGTACTTGATATTGTCAAGGGGACCAAGAACCTGAGACTAGAGAGGCCATGGGTGTGGTGAAAACCTACTACTATTATTCTGTTAAATGTACAGAGCATCGAAATATGTTGCTATACCCACAAATCAGTGCATCTCTCAAACCCCACCAGAGAATCTTCTCCTTGCAATAGATGGGAATTAATATAGAGACCCACAACTAGTCAATGTGTAGAGAACAAGACACTTTGGAATGTTCACCCTCAACAGATGTCTATAACACCCCGTCTTCTCAAGGCATGGGGTCTACTTGGAAGAGTGGACAGAAACATTGTTGGCAGAGAGGTGACTTCAAAACAACAGTGTTTTGGAGATGCAAAAGAGAAGAAGCACATAGGAACCTGCAGTGATTGCAACAGCATGTACAAGTCTTGTGAAAATTCTACCCGGACAAAATCCCAGCCTGGAGGAAGGAACATAGGAATGGAGTTTGAGCCCAAGCTGAGAGGGAGCTTTTGGCATTTGATTGCTGCCCGGAGAAGAAAAGTCAGTTCTCTTTAATGAAGTGATGCCTGATATACTGAGCTTACTCCTCAGCAGGCCCTGTGTCCATCAGCAGTTGGCCAACACAGGCTAAATCTGGAGGGTTTTGACCAGGAGACAGACATCATGAAGTTGGGTGAGTAGACAAGAGGGAGAGGTTCAGGGAGGGAAATTAATATGATCAAAATACAATGCATGAAACTCTTAAAGAATTCTTTATGTTTTAAAAATAGACTTCACATTTATCATAAGCTATTTTCATGCCGAATCAGAAATGAGAAGGCAGAAGAGAGAGCTGAGGAAAAGGTTACAGTGGTATACTATCCGGCTCCATCTGAAGCCAGTTAGCCAAGCAACTCTGCAGACACCCTCCTTCTGGGAGGGGATATAGCTTAGGAATCTTTGATAGAACCATTATAACTAAAATGAGGATGTGACAAGTGCTTCCTCAGCACTCACAGCTGTGATGCATGAAGGAAAAAAAACAAAAAAAAATCTCTTTTCTCTCAGTTTTGAGACAGGAACTATTCTCCATGGAGAACATAGCTAGAAATCAACACTAAATTCCACAAGAGACCATCAAATGTAACTGAACTGGTCCCAATTATTTTATCTGTAATTATGCAAGGGCCTCTTACTCTATCCCCAAAGAGTAAATCACAACTCCCTCTGAGATTTCCTGTAAGAAATGTCACAAGACAATGGTTTTGCACCTAGCATCCTCACAGAAACAAGGCAGGGTCAGTGTATTCCCATAAACAATGCTTGCTTCTTTCCAACAGTTTATTTTTTCATGTAGGGATGAACTCTGGAGTATCCAGCTGCCGTGGCAAGCTAAACAGATGATTTGAGTCAGGCAAAGACGAACGTTTTATTCCTACTGCCACTGTCTAAAAGAAGGCAAGACCAACGTAAGCCAGTGAAACCTCTGAATTGAACAGAACAAAGAGAACCTGAAATTTCATTTTTTTCTTTCTCATAATACTTTTAAGAAATTTCATATTTGACATCCAGGACATAATTGTGTTATTGGATCCTCAGTGTCTACACAGACACCTAAAGGATCGCTGGCACCCCTTAAAGAATCCCAGAGCCCACAACACTTAGCATCTACAAACCTTTATAATGGTTCTATTCACAAAGGTTCTGGGACATGGTATGTCATGTGTGGATGTAAGCTCTGGTGGTGGCTATTACTTTTGCTGTTTTGTAATTGGGAAATCAGTTGCTCTGTTCACAAAGCAAGAGAAGGAGAGGCCGGGAATGGGGGCGGGGCTCTCTAACTTGAGTGTACCTGCCTTTGATGAAGGTACACTAAATCTTAAGGAGCTGACACTGCTCTCCTGCTAACTGCCTGTGAAAAGTATCAAGTAAACTGTGCATTGAATTAATCTATTTTAGGACAATTTGCATACACCCTTTGTTTCATTATTTTTAGAGATACAAAGGATTAAGATCTTCTGTGTGAATCATACCTTTAATTAGGTCTTATTTAACAAGGTTTCCACAGTTAAGTGGCTGGTCCATGGATGGCTAATCCATACCTTTTCACCATAAGAATCATACATTCACCCCAATCTCTCTCCATTGTTCTATGTTCATTTTTAAAAGACAATGTGGCAGACCTCTCTGGGAACAATTAGTTCTTATTGAGCTATTTCTGGCTGGAGAACATCCCCATAATTAATGCACAATGCCTGATCTCCAGATATAGCCTGTGTGACCCAAAAGCAGAGAGCTGTCCATCAGCATTACGGTTCCCTCAGGTGCTAGCCAGTGTCTTGGAGGTGAGGTCTGCCTGCTAAGCCATTCTTGTTCCACCTCACCTACCTTATAGACGTCTAGCTCTCCGCACTGGCGGTCGAAGCGAGTGTACAGAGCATTGAGCATAGTGATGACCTGCAGAGGCGAGCACTGAGAGCAGATGGCTGTGAAGCCTACGATATCCGAGAAGAGCATGGTGACGTTGCTGAACTTCTTGGCCTGAACTATTTGTCCCTGCCACAGCTGCTGGGCAACCTCACTGGGAAAGATAGAGCATAGCAGATCTACTGTTTTCTTCTTCTCCTCCTCCAGGGCTTGGTGGGCATGCTCCAGAGTTGCCTTCAGCTTCCCCAACCTCTTCTTGAGGCCGTCTTGAGCCCGTGCCTGCTCCCCTATCAAGACAACATCCCGTAAGGCATTATGAATTGGGATGTCAGACAGATAGAGCCCTCGTCCTGTGAAATCTTCCAGTCTGTCCACACAGGGTGATCCCAAGAACAAGATGGCACTGGATTCAACAATGTAGATCATTTGGCCTTTGAGATCCATAACCTGAAAGGAAAGGAAAAGCAGTTAGAATGGGTTAGTCAAGGTCCCTAAACCTTTCTGGAACAGGAGACAGAGTGCATACTGGGCTAATCTTTTTGGGTCTGACATTAGGAGTGGATACTGGGATAATCTATTCTGTTTCTAATTTTCTGTAGAAGAGTTGTCTTTTTAATCTCTTTCAGTTCGCTCTCAGCTCTGAAATTCATGCAGACATTTGAAGACTATGTTAAAATATACCACACAGAGATTATGAACTGCTGTGAGCGGTGAGAAGCATGTCTTGCTCTAAGGCTCCGTGAAGCAGCACACTGGCTCTGTTGCTGCCAGATTCTTCTCATATTCTCATGCGGTTAATCTGAAGTTACAGTTCTCACATGATGTGGTCCTATAAACACGTAGTTTCCATTCACCCTGCCTGTCCCCATCATTCTTTCTCTCTTTTCTCACTTGGTTTCTTCTTTCTCTCTCTCTTTAATTCGATCTTCTATTTTAGCAAGCTTCTCTTCTTTTCTCCCATGAGTTACTTGTTCCATCTGGCAAGGATGGAAATTAAAATGCCTCTAAATATGTATCCAAGCATTTCCTTTTTTTTCTGTCTCCAGAGAGATAGAAAAACGTCTTTTGGAAATGTTTATTTCTCTAGCAATTTCAACCTAAGATATAGGGGCCTTATAGGAGAGGCCATGTCTGTGTTTCAATTTTACCTTCAGCTTTTAACAAAGGCTATTTTCCAAAACGTAAGAAAAAGTACAATCCAACCTACAGACACAAATGTACCCAGAGGGGCCTGCAAGAGATAAGGCTTCAAGAGAAGTACACACACACACACACACACACACACACACACACACCAAGTCTCTTGTGTTTTTATGCAGTCAACACCATTTTTAAATAATTATGTTTTTTTTTTTGGCAAAAAAATAGCAATTCAGCTGTTTTCAGTTTGAGGAACAGCCAGTGCAACCTAAGTCCACTCCTTATCTATGTATACGGTATCATCACCATGGAGTTAGGAAACTTTTGTTCCTGAGATTAAATGGTCACCAAAATTCTTTATCATGAAAGCATGTCCTCCCTTTCCCACACATTCTGTAACAATTCATCAAGTTTTTCTTCCACGCATTTATATATCCATTAAAATTTGTTTACTTGCTTCTTGCAACATGCAGCTTTGTTCATAGAAAACAACACTTTTAATTACTCGAGGCCACTGACCTATTTGATAATAATCACAAGCAGATTCTCCTGTGAACACTTCTAGCTTGGGTATAAAGCTCTCCATTTTGATTTTATCTTTGTTTACTTATCTTTAAGTGTCTTTACCTTTCTGAGTGTGTGTGTGAGGGCATCCACTGTGCGTACTTCCACCCTGCCATTCCAGGGATCCAACTTATCCTCAGGTTTAGCAGCAAGCACCTTCACCCACTGAGCCATCTTGCCCTAAACCTTGTTTTGAAATACTGTCTTATTTACCTGGAGATGGCCTTGAACTGAATATATAATCAAAGATGACCTTGAGCTTCTGATTCCTCTACCTTCTGAGTGCTGGGATTAGAAACATGATATAGCCCAGTTCGGTTTTATGAAATGTTGCAGATCAAAGCCCAGGCCTTCCCACAGGTCAGGTAGTAAACTGCATTCCATAAATATGTGTAATGAATGAATTAGGCAAGAAAGTAAACTTACCCAGAAATTCACTTGTTGAAATCATTTTAGAATTTTAGACAGATGTGTTAGCAAATGGCATGTGCTTATTTGTCTTGTGATTTCTTCCCTTCAATAGGAAACAACTGGTTCTATTTTGCATAAAATATTGCATTTTCCTTACCCGTGATGATTTTTTCACTGAGTTATCCCATCTCCTGACCCGTATGACAAACTGCATATTCAACATGGTCATGATGCCGCTAAATGTCTGGTTGATTTTGGGAGTCAGAATTTCAAAGAACTCGTCAAAGTTGGGCTTCCCTTGGAAGTCCCTCTTGTTCACCAGCCTTCTGATGCCGTTACCCAGCTGCAGGATGGCCAGGTCGCGGTCCAGCATGAAGTGGAATGGGAAAGTCTTGCAGAAGAGTGAAGTGGGGATCACCAGCGAGGACTGGGGTTTGCCCGGGGACAGAGAAGGCTTGGTGCTCTTCACGTGCACAGAGTAAAGCAAATAGGGCTGGTTCACAAACTCGGTGCAGTCACTTCGGAAACAAGGAGGCATCAGGGACACGTCCACGTGGCTTTCGTACAGTATGCGAGCAGCCGCTTTGATGATGCCAGGGAGAAGCAGTGCTGTAGTTCTCTTGGGAAAGAAGTAGTAAACATTTAGGAAGTCCTGGTCCTTGTCCAGGCATAAGATGGAGGCATCTTCCAGCCGCCCCCTCCTCTCTGCCTCCTGGCAGTGGCTGCTCTGCTTCAGCAGGGTGCTGAAGCTGTTTAGAAAGTCCTTCAGGGTGCCGCCAACCACACCCAGGATGTGCTCATCTTCCTCATAACAGATCTTGAACAGCTCCTCACCCAGGGAGTCTTTGAGCGCCTCCACCGGGACACCTGCAAGCACACGACTCAGTTGGCCATCGAGTGTGTCAACTCGGAAGGGGTGGCTAGTGCCACCACGGGCAACCTCCTATGATTTGTGATTAACTTCCTTTACTATCTTCGGAGTTCTAACTCAAATCGTCTCTCAGTGCTCACACTCAACTTACCAACAGAGATAAGCTTTTAGAATTCTGGCAACTCTTATTAACAACCCACAAACTGTTTATTTTAAACCAAGAATGAATTGAGTAGAATCCATGACTTTTTATCTCTCTTAAGTATAAAACAACTAGCGTTCCAAGATGAAGTCTATTTCAAATGGAGCCTGTCTGTCTTTCTCTTAACCACACAACACGCCTCTTGTTGTAGTGTCCTCTACCCAAGAGGTAACAGTGTACAGCTGAACACCAATCACAACAGAAGTTAATTTTAAATATGAAACTTGGATATGTCTGGGGATGATTTCAGGATTTTTATTGTTGTTGTTACTGATGTTCCTAAAGCAAATATTTGGGAACTATATCATTTTTCTTCAGTGCCTCCTTCCCAAGCTTCCTCCTTCTCTCCATACTCTGGGTACTACATTTGTATTCTTTCTTTTATTTTTGAGATTATGATATAATTACATCATTTTCCTCTCCCATGTCTCCCTCTAGGTCCTCCCATATACCCTTCCTTGCTTTCTTTCAAACTTATGGTCCCTCCTTTTAATTACTTGTTATTACATACATATATGCATATGTCTATTCACATATATATTTCTAAATATAAACTATTCAGTTTTTATTATGTTACTCATAAACCTCATATCAGGATTGATTATTTGGTTTTGGGTAATGAATTGGTGTACTCTTCCAGGAAAGCAATTTTTCCTCCATTAAGGATTCCTTAGTTGCCTACAGTTCTTTGTTTACGCTTGAGACCTTGTGAACCTTTCCCATCCATTTTGGCATGTCCATGGGTGTTGTCCCTGTCCAGTGTTTGAACAGTCATGTTGGTGAAACTTTGAGAGTGTAGCTTCTTATATTACTAGGAGATACACTCTTACAACCTCCCTGCCCCATGGCCTCCCCTATCTGTCTACCCCCTTCTTCTGCAATGTTCTCTGGCCCTTAGGTGTGGGAGCATTTTGTAGGTGTGACCATTGAGACTAGCTTCCACAACTCTAACCTTGATTGGTTCTTGTTTTCTGTTATGGTCTCCTTCTGTTGCACAGAAGTTTCATAAGTTTTTTTTTTTCTTTTGTAAAGTACTAAACAATGCTACTCTCTTTGAGGACTATTGTAAAGTGCCGGAATTATGTTTATAAGAGTGTCTATCTCCCAATGGTGTTTCAATATAAAGTTGCTGTTTATATTTCTTAAAAGGATTACTTTTCTATGGCTGTAACCTCTCAGATTTCCTGCACCTACTCTGAAAAGGGCTCAACGGCAGTCACTCATCTATTTTTTCCCTGAAGGTAATTATTAATGTCTTTCCTATGAAGCTTCCTTTAAAATATTCTTTAATTTATCTTGTTGAGCAGAATTTTTCATATACAAATGAAAAAGACCACAGCCTGTGAATGTGATGTGCACATGATATGAACGTGATGTGAATGTGAAAGCCTGAGAATCACCTTCCCACCCAGGCTTATCTACTTCTCAGCAAATGCTATGAAAAGAGGAAATGTTTGAGGCCACACAACAACATGTCTTATAGAAAGGGTTAATGTGCATTAACACATCCAGAGTGCAAACACTTCATGTTGGGAGTCACTAACAAACAAATATGAGTATGTTGAGAGAAATACTAGTTATTCAGGGATATGGTATGCTTCCTAACTTTATAAACTTAAGCAGTTTTATTAATTACCTGTTGCAATTGCTTGTTCTGCAATGATTGTTTCAAGATCTTCTTTTTCTGAAGATTTCCTGGGAATGATTAAGTATGTTAAATTATAAGCTGATAAACAAGTCCTGAAAATTCAGATCATATACAACAGATAGACAGCAATATGAGATAATTATTTTCCAGAAGCAAATCTTAACACACTAAATATGAAAGTATGCATAGCATGGAGTGTCTCATAATGCCTCACAAGGCAGATTTGCCTTTGCGATTTACTTGTCACTGTGAGAGAGAATCTACCCCAGCACATAATCAGGAGTGAGTGATGGGCAAGAGGAGAATGGCAGGACAAGGTTAAATGGCAGAGGAACTGCCCTGCCATGGAGGACCTGGGCTCACCCCTAGCACCAAAATAAAGACGCTAGTAAGTCCTCAAGGGGTAATTATCTAAATGAGATTTCACTGTTCTTCCGTAGCATCTTTTCTTGAAGCCAAAAACAAAATATAGGAGTTCTTACTATTGAGATTAGGAATCTTTATCATTATTCCAGACATTGCTCTCCCAATTTTTATGCCTGATCTTATATACAAACTAGTTACAAATCTATTCTTTTCATCAATCATCAGATTCTAGAAAATGGAAGCATGAAACAATAACAGCAGGTACAAGGATCTAGGACACTGAAAGAATTCCACCCGAACAACCTTTTTCTTCTAACTGTAGAAAAAGTAAGGAATAGCAATAATTTATGTACTGGATGATTAGCTATGAAGGTATGATTTTCCCTTAAATTTTTGTTTCCTTTTTGCTTATTGTTATTATTGTAGACACAGCTGATAGTCCAAATCTTCTGTTTTTTTTCTATTGTTCCTAACTGAACATTTATATTTTAGACATTTTTGTGCTTAAGAATCACATTATGTTTCATGACCCCTGACGCTCAGCAATACATCAACTGCACGACCTTGTCTGCCTGCTTGCTTTTGGAAAGCTTCTCATTATAGTAACTGATTATGACCAAATCTGCCAAATTATTACAGCACCTAAGAGCATAAAAGGCTCTATTTAATTGCAAGTTTCAACTTGTCACTAGCTGAGCCAAATTTAAGTGCAGTTATACTTGTGCTATTTTAAAATAGCGTTTTAATAAAACACTATAATTTGAGAAGTTTTAGAGGAAAATATTTGTAAGAAGGAAAATTGGCCCAGAGCACCACTTTGTTACATAGAAATATGATGCTAGTATGTAAAGTACCAGGTGGAAATATTTTATCTAAATGGACTAAATCTCATAATATAATGTTATACTCGATTTGGATGTGGTGAGCCACAAACTTTTTGTTAGATAATTCACTACAATAACCAACACTTATCTTTCCTTCATTTTTTTTTAATTTAAGCAGATTTTGTTCTAAAAAATTAGAGTAGACCTCCTCACGCTAATACTGCCTTTTTCTGACACTCTCGCTGTCAGAAGAGAGGAGAGCAGAGCTTTGTCATTCCAAAGAGCATATGGTGAAGTGGAAGCTAAATGATCCTTGCTTTTGCAAACACAGCAGCAGAAAGCCTTGGGAGTGGCCAGCAAATCTCTTTCAGTGAGAGAGAGAGAGAGAAGTGAGAGAAACCACAGCAGTTCCCTGAGCAGCAGAAGAGGTCCCATGACTTTATTAGTGAGAACTGGATTCTGGTCCTTCATTCAAGGACTGCTTAATACATTGTTTGTGTTTTAACTGTAAGCCCCAGAATGAGCTGCACAAAACCGAGTTAAGACCTGTTCATCTGCTGGTAGCCCAAGTTAGCAAGAACAGAATGTGAGGCACCAACAGGCATGTGAGGAAGAGAAGCACACAGGGGATGCCCAAGAATGAAAGAACAAAGAGAAATGAGATAGAGCCACTTCACACAGCAGCAGGCAGTGGGGAAACCCTGCTGCTTCAAACTGGGTCACCGTCAGGGACCAGAATCAGCATCTCTTCTCCTTAACAAAAGATTTCCAAATGAAATGCTTGCTGCAGCAGGTTTCACTGTTGCGGGCTCTCTTGCTGGGTGTACCACAGAAAGCAGATCTCAGTCTAGCAGAGGGATGGGTTTAGAGCACAAAGGCTTGAGAATAAATCTCAAATGTGCTGACGGCCAAGGACTTGAGCCACAGCCCCAGTAGCAGGCAAGATTGACTGGAAGCTATCTTATCAGCCTGCATGGGAATTAGGAGCAGAGGCAGAGGCGCCCGGGATTCCCGTCAGCTCTGACCAGTAAACAGCTTCTGTCAGACACAGATTCACACTCTCCTGGGCCGTTCATGACCCTTTTCTTGGCTTAGCCTCGCTGCCTGCATGAAGTCTGACAGCCTTTACTTAGGAAAGTTCAGCCCAGATAATCCACAGTGCAGACAACTGTGCTTGAGAGAGGAGAGACACATGAAGGTGTTTGTAGATTGGGCTTCCTGTTCTGCTGGTTTGCAAAACTCCAATGATTTCCTCTGCAGAGGTGAACACAGCACTTACTCTTTTATTCACAAAGGACTAAGAGCAGAGATTATTATCTACCAGAAGCACATGACCAGCTCTATTTTCAAAACCAAGTATACAAACCAGATTTAAAAAAAAAAAATTCACACCTTCCATCTCTTCTGAAATCTTGAAAAGTAAGTGCATTAAATTTCAAACTTGTAGTTACTAACATACTTAGTTTAGTTTTAGTATATAATGAAAATCTTGTGTTAATATATTCAGTAAGGATTAATTATTTGTTAGGAATATTTGTGAGATAAGGGGTCATACAACTGACGTGGTATGCTTACCTGTTTTCTTTTATCTTATGCTTTGCCAGTGTTCTCTGAAGCGCAAGGTTCAGTCGCTCAAACTAGAAATATAAAGAAATATTTGCAACATTTCCTTAAGATGTCTTATAAAGGAATGGAAACTTGGACTTGATGGTGAGTGTGTCGTGGATTTGCTGTGTTGGGAAATGAGACTTTGTTCACATGTGTTTTTCAATCCCAGGAAGAATCAGTGAACTCAGACTACTTTGTGTTTCATTATGTGTGGGTCCCTGGGCCTTGTACTTGTCCATATGTTTCGCAGATTCAATCTTAGTCTGAACCCAAACCAAAGATGCCAGCTTGTAATGTCAGGCTTTCTGTAATGCAGGAATCCATGACATCACTTCCTTTGGGCCAGGAAGTCTCCCAGGACACACTGCCAATATTTCAAGTGCAGAGCTCAAGCCAGACACATTCTGTTCCCTTTCTATAAACCATATCTCCTCCAGCGCTCACCCAAGGATTACAGTACCCTTTCCCACATATTCCACTCATATTTCAGATATTCTAGTCTAAAAATCTGTCCTGCAGTTATCTCTACTGCTGCCCTTTTAACCCTAAAATTAATCTGTCACAACAATTGTTTATTTGAAGAGTCTTAGGCTTATCTTTACTGTACTAATTTCGATATTTGAACTAACAATATTGTTGTTGTTTTTTTTTAACATCCCTGTTGTAGAATCCCTCCTTCCTTTCCTTCTGGTCTCACCTTCCCTCACTGTTTTCCTTATCCTTCTACCACTCAGAGAAGGGGCACCCCCACCCACCCACCCCAGCATATCAAATTGCATCAGGATTGAACACATCCTCTTCCCCTGTAGCTCCGCCTAGGTATAGTGATCAAAAAGAAAGCAACAGAGTCCATGTCAGAGTCAGCCCCGTTCCCCTTCTAGGAAACCTATATGAGCACTGAGCTGCCTATTAGCTACATCTGTGTAGGGAGCCTAGGTTCAGTCCATGCATCCTTGGTTGGTACTTCAGTCTTCACAGTCCCCTTCTGGGCCCTGGTTAGTTGGCTCTGTTGGTGTCCTTGTGGAGACCTGTCCTTTTTGGGCCCTTCTATCCTTCTCACAACTTTTCCACAGACTCCCTATCCTTCACTCAATGTTTGGCTGTCAGTCTGGGCATCTGTTTCCATCAGCGGCTATGCTCAACTCCCATCTGTAGGCATAGCAGAGCATTGTTAAGAGTGTCAGAGGTTGGGTCTCTCCCATGAGGTGGGTCTCAGGTTTGGCCAGGCATTGGTAGGACACTCCCTCAATCTCTGCTCCATCTTTATCCCTGCACATCTTGTAGGCTGGTAAATGTTGGGTTGAAGTTTTTGTGGGTGTGTTGGTGTTCCCCTCCCTCTATTAGGAGTCCTGTCTAGTTAGGGTGTCCTCTTCAGTCTCCATGACTCCTGTTACAAAGAGTCTCAGCCAGAGTCCCCCTCATATCCTGCCAGGAGCCTGCCCTGTCACAGGTCTCCAGCTTCTGCCCAAGGTTCCCTTCTCTTTGAGTTTTCTTTTGCTGAGAGATGTGCATATCCAAGTCCCCTCCACTTGATATGTTATTTTTGTTACCCACTGACCAATTTTAATGTGTCTTTGTTTCTGCTTGGTAAAAAGAAGGAACATAGCAAGAAATGTTCAGTTTTGCATCTTGTATAAAAATCGAACATGTCTATGCATGGATACATGATTATTGATTCTTATTTTCAGTTTACACAGAGCAAAGTTGAGAACTTTCTGGATATGATCCAAGTTGAGAAATTCCTTTTGACTAATCTATTTATATCTCTCATAGAGTTTCCACTAGTCACAGAAGGCAATGTTGTTTAAAAAAAAAGTAGAGAGAGCTTATTTGAAAAGGACTTTGAATTCTAAATATGCAAATCGAGCTTAGAAAATACATATAAAATTTATTCAAGGAAAATGCAATCAGTAAGAGAAAGTAAAAGAGAATTTACATTGGTAGTGGAGAGCAGATTGTCTGACGGTTCAGGAATGGAGAAGGGGACACATCTGTGACAGGAGAAAGAAGGGGACACATCTGTGACAGGAGAAAGAAAAACTGAGTACAAAAGGTGGAGTCCTGAGCAGGCCCTGTTGACCCTGACAGCAAAGAGCCTGAAAGCTAACAACTGAATCATGGGTTTAGAAGAAAACATGTCCTAGTAGTTTTTCACATCATCAATAACAAAAAGGCCCGAAGCAACTTGTGAGGATGTAGAGGAGCATCTCAGCCAGGTGCCTGGAAGCTTGTCTTCTCAGGAGCCTTCCATTCCTCAGTTACTGTGCATCCCTGGCTGCAGGACACATTGTGATACCAACCCAAGGAAACACAGGTCCCTGTGAGTCTACCGTCTGCAAAACACACTCATGTGAGGAACAGGTCAGAGGGGGGGAAGGGGGGCGCCTCTCCCCTCTGTATGAGGTCTTAGTTTTCTTTCACTTCTGCTACCCAAGGGTTTTTTTTTTTCCTATCCTCTCTTTTAGCTAGTAGAGTAGAAGCACATACATGGGAAGAAAAGTTCATTTTTGCTCATCTCTATCAGCTCCTGGTCAGCTCCTGTTGACTGACTGTGAAGAAAGAAGATCTACCCAGTCCTGTCACTGGAGAATTTGTCCTTCTTCCTGTGTGGTGCTTTGAGAAATGTCTTTCTCTTGCTCTCCAATTACATCCTCAGGTGCACTCTTTTGCCCTTAAAGAACATCTTCCTTGTGTTTTTAGTTCTTCCCATGGTCTCCAGGCATGCCTTTGTTAGATCCTTCCTTCTAATATGCACTAACGTAGTAAACTGGGGAGGAGTAAAGTTGATGTATTTTTCCAGCATTGTTGGAGATGGTGGAACAAATCTTTTTTCTGGACTTTCTACTCCAGTCAGGCTTATTTTCTTTTAAATGAAACTATAGAATTCTTAAGGAAGCATGAATATGTTTTTGTAACAAACTTTTGTGGGACTCTAAATTTTGTCTTATAAATGTTGTAGTGGGTGGCTTCTTCTAGGTCAAACAAGACCAGAGCCTGACATGACCACCGCCATCAATGATCTTGGCCCCATAGCTATAGCAATGAAATAAAACAGTACAGTGATAACAAAGTCTATTGTTATGATATAGAGGTTGTAAATAGTCCCTAGCAGAAGAAACTGGGGGAGGGACAGGAAGTTCTTCCCCTAGGAATTTAGCTATTATCTTCTGCTGCCCCACAAACGTGCTTGATCTTGCAGAATGCAGGAGCCCACAAGAGGAAGAAGATTAATTAAAGATGAGACTCCTTTTCCTTTCCACCTTTGCGAAGTCACCACTCAGGCTGTGTTTAGCATGACGTAGCTGTTTCTGTGCTACCCATAGCCTTGTAGGTAACCTGCTTATTCTCAGCAGCTTATGAAGCTGCACTTGGATGGAATGCTTACTCTTATTTGCTCTGTCATCACATCTCGCCTGAGAACTTCTTTATATTTGCGAAGCCTCTAGTCTGAGACTTTTTTTTTATAGTGACTCATGGAATTCTTGAATGGAGGAAGTGATTATCTTAGAAGTAATTATTCTCACTTTTACCTTTCTCAACAATTAACATTTGGTGTGATAGAGAACATTTAGGAATTCTAAATTCCTAAATGAATATATTACATGGACAGTTAAGAAATAACCAGCATTAGAAACAAACAGCATTGTTGTAAATGCTCTGAAATTTGGTGTATTGAATTTTGTTGTTATTGTTTATGGATAAGCCATGATTTCAGTTGCCTGTTGTAGTTAGTGTGATAAATCTGTGTGTTTCAAGGGGTGTTAGTCTATAAACATGTTCACCTGTGTGTACTCTGGACTACAGTGATCAAACACGGGTATTGTTCCTTGAGCTTTGCTTTGTTTTCATATTAAAACAAGATACCTCACTGAGGGTCTCCAATTAAGCTTTTCTGGCCAGTCAGCAAGCCCCGGTGGTACACCTATCTCCTCCTCCCTAGTGCTGGGATTACAAGCGTATGTCCCATGCCCAGCTTTTCACATGACTTCTGAGCATTAAACACAGGGTCTCATGATTCTATACCAAGCACTTTGCAGCTGGGATATCTCCTTAGAAGCCCCTTTTTAATGCTTTTTTAAGCAAGTACTATTTTAATTCACAAGGATAACTTATGCTATGGGTTTTCAATGAGATGCTGAATTCTCCACCACCAGTTATCTCTTTCACTTTGAACAAATGATACACCGTTATGTGCCTTAGCTGTTGCTTTTCAAGTAGAAATGGCAAGTTTCATTAGGTGATCAAGAAAGCCTTTTTAAACTTAACCAGTTCCCTTATACAGAATGGAAGTTACTATTATAAAATTGCTCAGACTAATGAATTTCCATTCTTACCATATTTCCATAAAAACATAGTTGGAAAGTTAAATCTGATTAGATAAAATAAAAACTACTATATCAAGTTGAATTTTATGCAGAGGTTATTGAAGTAACAAAAACTAAAATGCAAGCATTAAATGTGCCAACTCAAAAATAACACATGAATAGCAGATGTATCGATAAAAGACCAAGCATATATTTGGACAGATGATAAAATAGTATAGACTGATCTACTACACATTTCAAGCATATTCAACATTGGGGCATTTATTGCCATAACGCAAATGACCTCAACTGCAGAAGAATGCCAAGAACTAGTGCCAAGGTTATTCTTCCCTCCAAGAATCCCTGCCGCATGGCACTGTGGGCAGAGCCCAGTAATCATTCTTATGAGTCCAGAAGCCAACAACGCAGTTCATTCTAAAAAAAGACTGTTTGATATTGCACCCTGGCTTTTCACCACTCTCTTAGAGAAAAGAAAGGGCAATTTGCAGTAGCCTGCCTGTTCTATATTGTGAGAAGGAACAGATGTGGCTTCTCCTCCAGGAAATGGAGAGAGAAAAAGAAATGCATTTCAGAGGTGCCCAGAATTTCTGGCTGGCCAATCGCTCAAGGTATTTCCAATATCAAAGTCAGTTAACAGAGACTGACAATCTGGTGGCCTCCTCAATATACATAGACAGCAAAACAAAGTAATACAAACTCTCAGGAGAATGTGACAGAGGGAAAAAAATAAATCTCCAGTCACCAACCACGGAGAAATGACAAAGAATTTAGAATAATAATCTTGAGGAAGTTTAATAAGCTGTAGGGGAATGTAGACAATCAAAGACAATAAAATAATTATCCACAAAAAAATTAGGTATCAACAAACAGAGACCATTAAAGAAAATAGTGAGCATCACACATTTGCCACTCTACATCTCACTCTATCCTAGGATAAAATCTCCCAGACGCAGTATAAGCCAAGTCTGTGGCAAGGGCTATGTCTCCCAGTCTCAACAAAGCTGGGTAGCTAATGACTGGGATTGGAGAAAACGATTACATATTTTCATTTCAAAAGTCATTAAGGTGCAATATGCAATATCATCTTTGAAATCAGCATCTTAAACTTTGTGCTAACTCTGCTTCACCTTCCCCTGGAGCTTCACTTCTGGTCTCCTGTTCCTCAGGCACCCCTCCACCACCCCACCTTCTTTGTTGTTAAAGCAGTATTGCTCTCCTACTGAAAGGCTAAACCACTCCCCTTCTCTAGTATCCTAGGGCAAGAGTGGAAGATGAATTCATTCAGTGTGCAATAACGCTCAGAGGTAGATGTGATACAATTCCATTTCACAGATAAAGGAAGCTGAGTTTGAGGGATGAAGTAAAGACAGGAATTTTCTCAGAATCTAATGATCTTTGGAAAAAATTCAAGATATGAAACTTTTAAAGATTTCACACAATTTAGAATATTGTTATTTTAAAAAGCCAGTTTTCATATGTTTCAAGGAAATATGTTTTACTGTGCCATTAGAAGTGTGAAACCCATTTCTAAGTATTTTCTTTTGAAACCCTTAGCTTTTCCAATTTTGAAATACCACTGTCATTGCTAAAGGGAGTGTACCCACCTCTGGGAAGATGAGCTTGCAAATACTCTCTGCCAGCGTGTGCAGGTAGACTCTGTTCCGGCTTGTCTTTCTCTGGGGAAGGTCCCCTTGTGGATTCTTCTCAGAAGTGTCTTGGCTTATGGGCATAGTGGCCTGGCAGCCCTCGGAGCCTTCTGCCACCTCCTGAGTTGGCTCTTTAGGAGCCTGACCAGGGGCTAGTAATGAGAAAGGACACTCCCCCGTGATCTTGAGATCCTTGAACTTCCGGCAGAACATGGTGTTCCTGGGGCTCAGCTGTGGTTTCCTTCTGGCTCACTGGTGTTGATGTGGACTGATGAAGGTTTGCTCCTACTGAGTCAAGGACACAGGTGACCCAGCATCTATGAGTGGTGCACAGTCAGGACAGAAAGAAGAGAGAGGTGACTTTACGCACAACAGAGAACCAGGTGCATAAAGAAAAGTATAAATCAGGCAAGGGGAAATTGCCAACAGAGTATCAATTGAAGATGAGAAAGCTTTAACATATGTGCAGTTCAGAATGCTGCAATAGAACAGTACATGCCTTGAGTATGTTAAAATCCTTCAAATAAAATCTTTTTCTCTAAGGTCCTTAGCACAAACCATTGATTTCCACCTTTGCACCCATTTGTTTCTGTTTGATTTCACAAGAATGAAACATCACAATCTTCATTAATGCTTCATTAATGGTAGAACTAGTATATTTCATCTATGTTCTGTCTACACATGAAAATAGTACACACCAATGTTTCCCTTAAGTACTTTAATATATGTATTATTCTACATATATTGGGAAACTATCAGGATGAGGTGGGAACGAAACTTGAGTTCAGCTATATTTTGTTAGCCGGCCCTGGGCCAAAACTTCTGGAGTCTGATCCCAAGCAATTTATTTCTTACAAATTTAAATACAGTAAAATGTTGAGGAAAAGTTTCCATGTGACAACTATCAGGACAAAGCTGTAAGCATGGCTACTTCTGAGAGACTCTTTTGCAAAATACATCTCTGTAGTGAAGCACCTATGATATTTTACACACACACACACACACAAAGAGTTCTGTTGACTGAGAAGCAATGCTCAAAGTTTGAGGATTCAGGCTTTCAAAATAGCCAAGATTACCAGGTATCAACATAACCATTTCCAGCCTCCTGGATGCAAAGCAGGTGTCAGTTTCTTCCACTGAAGAAAAAAGCCAGTGTTTAGCAATTTGGGTATTTCTGGTCCTGTCTGTAAGCACATGAGTCTAATATCTTGCATGGTATTTGCAGGGATCTCTGGCTAGAAATGTATGGGTCACCGTGAGGTTAACCAAGAAAGCTGCTCTGCTGGGGGCAGGCTGAAATCCTGTGTGTTGCCCTCAGCAAGTTGCCCACCCTCCCTCCCCTGCCTCTTTGCTAGTGACATCATTTCAGGTCCTCACACAAGTCCAGCCCACTTATTGCTAGTTATTTGCCACTGGAGGTTCTAGTTTGAACTCAGCTTATCAACATTGCCAACCAGGTGTACAAACCATGTCTTACTCTTAAAGTATCAAAACCCACAAATTAAAAATGAAAAAGTAGCCTTCCACATCTGTTAATATCCCCTATGTTTAGCACAGCACTAGGAATTTCTGACGTGCATTTAGTCTTCACAGCACCTTCTGGATACAGATACTGCAACCTCTAGAGGACCAGAAGCTCAAAACTTGAGGTCATTTCCCCATGTTTGAATTGCTGGAGACATTTCGTATGTCCAAAGTCCATCTGTCTCTCAAATTAGCATGTTTTCTATTACTACAAACTCACTCCCCTGGTCTGAGTTCATAAAGTAAGATTTAGCTTATCTGGGTAATAGATTTACATATTTACATTAAAAATCATTCATGATCTAAACACCCTTGGTGGTTGGCTGCTAGTGTCTCAGTCATCCATGCTTCGGCTTCTTTTTTCTTTCTCAGTATAAGGAATAGCTATGTAGATTCAGAAAGACCTAACCATGAAAGGCTTTCACTAGCTTTTAAGACACTATTGTCCCAGTCTTTATTTCATCACAACAAACTACAACCATTATTAATTATTGTTGTTGCTTGCTAATTTCTATCCTTGTTTATTGCTAAGATACATGACCAGCAAGCTTTTTTTTCTGTTAAGGGCTAAAGATCCTTTCAGCTTTGAAGACTATATAGTCTCTCATCTGCAGCTATTCAATTCTGCTTCAGTTTATACCACTGAGAGAGTCATGGGCCATATACAAATGGATGTGAACATATTCCAGCATACAATTTACAAATCGGGCTGAGAATTTGGAAGTCTGGTCGTCAGGATGTGGTTTGCTGACCCCTGGCTCTAAATAGCTGAGTATCCAAATGTAAGGATAGAGTTGCTTTTCATCTTCTCTATTCACTCATCTCTTTAAAACTTCAGGCACATGGATCCAGTGTGGCTATGAATGTTTGCAAGGAATAATCCAGGCACCACACTTGCTGGGCAAGCACTATACCCTTGAGCTACATCCCTGTACATGGATCAGTGTAGGTGATGGGTGTAGGCAATTCTAGGAAAAATCTAAGTAATCATTTGTTCTGGCCAAGCCCTCTCCTCCTGAGCAACATCCCAGAGCATGAACTCGATTCTGAATAACTTGAAAGTAAGTAGAAAAGAAGATAATTTAAAATGTATATTTATTTCTAAAAAAAAAAACTATGATGGCATTCCTTTACACTATTATTCAAAAGAAGTAGATACAATGACACATTTTCAGTTCTCTCAAACATAAGCATGATAACTAGAAGAGGCTATTCAAAAGTGAAAGGATGATAATGATAAACAGACTGTGGGCTGGATATGCCAGCAATATAGTGCCACTTATAGTAAGTTCTTCTAGTACATATTAGAATTTTAGCACTGGCCTTGGAGGTTTGGCAGAATAGTTTTATAAATCCTTCCATTACTGGACTCAAACAGTGGCCCACAAGCCTAATACTTCCCCAGCTCAGCCTGCCTACACTGTATACATAGCTCACCAACTGCCCAGGAACTTGTCCTTTGTCTTGAATTGCACAATGCTCTCATTTCCAGAAAGTGCGCTTGGCATAATTTTTATTAACTTTAGAAACAGCAATGGGAAATAAGTTGCACTTATTGGAGACTGGATAACTGGTTAGTCTCATTAAAGCACACACGTATAAACAACGTAATTAGCGTTCTTCATCTGTGACTGATGGAACTACACCAGGAAACAGATGTACAAGAGATGTACTTGAAACCTCTGTGTGTGTTGGGTTTTCCAGGAACAGAGGAGACATTCTTCCATTGAACTAGAGATTATTTTTATGTGTAATGTCAGCGCTCACTTCAGAAACAGTGTGGTCACTTGATGAGGTCAGTATAGAGCTGGCTGGGAAAAGGGGAGATATGGCAAGGGAAAAACAAATTAAAATAATACGTTTAATGACAAGGTCTTGGCAAACAGTGAGATAGTACGTTCTCCAAAACTTGGAGAGTTTATTGCTATCCCAAAAGCTGATGATTAAACAGCACCCCCCCCCATTCTTAAATGTTTCTTCTTTCTCCTAGTGAGAGATTAACTTTGCTGTGTTGATGATAATTACCATTTCCTGGAATTATGTTAATAAACCAGGTACTTTATTGTTCAGGTGAGGGCTGTCCTCATCATAAACTCTAACATTTGGTGGGCCATGAAAACTTTGTTTGCTGCAGTCAGCAGGGTCATGTAGAGCCAAGGAGAGAGCTTCTTGGCCACACCTACAGCTCCAAGTGCCGCTTGAATAGAGAGACTGAAAAGCAGATTTCAAAATTTGTAGTGACTCCCAGGAAAGTGCAGCTTGGGAGCTAGGCCTCCACCTGAAGAGTAAGCATCAGCCATGTCCAATGCTGATTGCAGCATAGATGACCTGGGTGTGCTGAAGCAGTATACTTGTGTGGACAACGAAGCTCAAAGCTGAGGCTTCTAAGACTACCCAGAGAAGGGCAGGGGAAGGAGTGGTCAAAAAATCAAATTTCAGTATCAGGATACAGTTTGCATACTTCAACATAAAGGATAACTTTTTTAAGTAAAAGGAAGGACAACAGTTAATGTTCAGGTGGACTGAAAGACTAGAAGGATTTCAACCTTCAGAAAAAGGGAAATAGCACAGATCTGCCTTAGACGGCCATCAAGCTGCTCTTTACTTTGCAGTAGGAAATGCTTTAGAGATTTTTTTCTGTGATCAAGAAAGCAAGACAAGTAGGAAAAATGGGGAGCATGTTCATGTTTCCCCAGCACTGTTGCTTGTTTGCTTGTTTGCTTTGTGTATTTTCATGACACACTTTAGTAAAGGGTGATACCCTGTCTGCACACTTCCTGGAAGGTTGGGGGTATGGCTGAATTCATTTTTCCTCACCACATCTATTCCCCAGGCTATAACTTTCTGGCTTTTTAGTCAAAGATGTGACTGAAGCTTCTTTGTTAAGTCAATGACATTGAAAGGACAAACCTCAGCATTCTCTGGCCTCTCAACAAATTTGAATTCTTCATTTATTTGTTATTTCCTTTACATAATTCTGACCCATGCCATCTTTAAAATCACTAGATTTCCTTCTGTTCTGTTTATGCTGCTCTACAAACATGCTGCACTGCCACCTGCCAGACAGTCTTCAAGACACAGCGGCCCAGTGATAACCAAAGGCACTGCTCTCACAGAACATATGCTCTGTAGATAACCTGCATCTGGGACATCGTTTCCCAGAGACAGTGCTCAGTGCTGTAGGAAAGCAAATAAGGACCCTGATTCACATAGGAAGAGCCTCCAGCTCAGGGGGAAAAATAGCATAGTTGAATATTAAGATGTCATGTTTGAGGGCCTGAAGTAATTCCAGGCTGACTCAAGGAGGGTGTCTAGGAAGGAGAAGAAGGGGATGGGGTGGAAGGTTAACTGAACACAGCTCACCATTCACCAGGACTCTGTGAGTAGGTAAAATAAGTGAAAATTCCGTAGGAAGGGCATCAGCTCAGGCAGAATCCAAAGTGTGAATAACTGACAGCATCTCTCCAAGATTGTTGGAGATGCATAATGGAGACTGGGGAAGAGTGACACAGGTAACAGGGTTGAGGTGGGCTGAACAGGAACTCTGAGGAGGAAAGTGTTGACCAACTCCACAAGTGTTCTGGTGAGAAAACCCACAGGCCTTGGCCAGAAGCCACGTCCCTGGGACTGTGCGCTAAGCCCAGCCCCAGAAGGAGCTCTGTCTGCAGACCACAGGGTGAGTCCACGCAGGAAACAAGGTGACTTCTTTGACCTTGGCTAGTCTACTGTGACACGCAGAATCTAGGTGTTGGTGCTCTGTTACTCGTGGTATTACATTTTATGGGAGTTGGGCTCTTCAGGTAATCTGACAAATCTTCTCTTTTGTTTTTTAAATATAAGATACAGTCCTGATACTTGGGAGTCTGAGACGGGAGGAGCGTGAGTCAGTACTAGGCTGGGATATTCACTGTGGCCTTATCACCAAAGAAAACAGAAAAAAAAAAAGTATAGTTAACCCTACGAAAACCCAGGTTGTCTTCTCTACCATGTGAACTGTCTCAGGAAGACCTGTCAGAAGAGGAGGGCTTCTGTGTGGAGCGACACTCCCGAGAACTCACCCCTGATTTTATTTTTTCTCTTAACTCAAACTGTACAGATTCCCCCATCTCAAAAGTACCTTGCCTACAATATCTCTTTATTTTTCCATAGTCTTTGTACTCACAAACTACACCCTTTCCCTTCATTTCTTCCTATCAAGCTCTTTTCGCCTCTAGAGTTTTTTCCCCGTTGGGTGACTTGCGCTGGAATTCAACACTTGTCTTTTAAGTAAACTCATGTGTCTTTTAGCCTCGTTATTGCAATTATTAGGGCTCACAGACAATGTGAGGATTCACAAGAAGTGTTTTTCCCAGAAATCTTGCATTTGTAGTGTGCCCGCTCAAGAAAGCGTGGCCAGTTAGGATGCATCATGTTACATCGGAAAGCTTCTTGCCTGGATTATCACATTCTACTCCTAATTAGGGCCAGGGATGTGGGGCGGGGGAGGGGCGCTGGCAGCTGTTGGTGGCTGTGGGAGGGAGATATTTTCTTCAGGGATGCCTACCCTGAGAGGCTACTCATGCTCAAGTGTCTGGTCCTACACAAAGTAACTCCGTAAGTTCAAAACAGAGCTCTTAAAGTTGGGAGTAGCGGTAGTGGTGGAATGGGGGAGAGATTTGATAATGGAGCAAAAAGAGTGGTTCAGATAAAAATCTTACGCACATATGAAATTCTCCAACAATAAAAACATCTCTGCTCTCAAAAATGCATGATTAAAGTTTGCAAGTTAGAAGTCAAATCCAATCAGATTTATTTACTTGATTTCCCCATCTGCAGCACTGATAGATTTTCTTCCTTTTTTTTTTCTTTTTTCTCCTTTTCGAGACAGGGTTTCTCTGTGTAGCCTTGGCTGTCCTGGACTCTCTTTGTAGACCAGGCTAGCCTCAAAGTCACAATGATTGGCCTGCTTTTGTCTCCCTGAGTACTGGGATTAAGGACATGTGCTACCATGCCAACTAGCAATGACATTTTATATGTTTAGAGAACAAAGGAATAAGTATGTGTGTTTTAAGAAGGCTGACACTCAGCATAGGAGGAGCTTAATGATTTGAATTTTTTAATTCCTATATAAGTAGGCCACGTTAGTCATGTAATAAGGCATCAAAATTAAAGTGTCAGTTTGGGGCTTAGGTCATTGCAACAGATGTTTCTCTGCCTGTGCAAACTCTAGGGCTTTACTCAATGTATAAAGTAAATCTCACTTGAACATTCTCTATCTAGGAAATAAGAATACTGATACTATTTATCATAATTTTGTGAGGGTAAAACAAAGCAATACATGTGACGTGCTTACCTCTGTGTCCAGCTGTGTTGGCCATGCTTTGCTAAGTACATTGTTAGTCAGTGGAGGCATGGCACTAGACAATTGCAAAACTTAAGCTTGCATAAGTTTCTATTATCTCCTCCATTGAGTGGAGAAGTGGTGATGACATGCAATTTAACTGAAGGCTGGAGGAAATACAGTGCCTTATTTTCACTGGTTCCCAAAGACCTGTATATGTATATATGTATGCGTATATGTATATATATATTTAATATCCAATCTTATATTCAAGTCTCAAAAACAATAGACAAAATGTCACTTCCACTACTTATTTAGGAAACTTCTTTTATAACAGAGGTAAAATTATCAGTGTGTGGTTGTTTAACTTCAGAGCAGCCCATATAAGGAGTGTTTTGGGTACATCCAACATGACCATGACATAGTTGCCTGAAAGTATACCAAACAGTAGCAAACATTATAAACTCTCTTACTGACAACTCTTTTATCTTCTCAGAAAGACTCAGTAATGTTTTATACCTGTGAGAACATTTCTAACAAGTTACCAAAGAAACCCTGGAAAGTATCAAGTGCTTATTGCCATGAAAGTCTCAGAAACAACATCTGTTTGAAGATTGATGAATACCAAGAGAATTATGACCATACCTCTTGACAGGAAGCTAGCCGTCACATTAAGAGATCAGGCTTGATCCAGAAGATGACAACAAAACTAACTGGGTACTGATCCACCTTATCTGAAATAAGGAAAACCAGGGCCACACGGAGTTCTTTTAATGAAGCACGGGGACTGTTTACAAGTTCCTTGACAAAAGGAATCACTAAGTGACACAGCAACTGCAAGTCCATTCTTTAATGTAATATTAGAAATAGAAACTTATCAAACATAGTTAAGACCTAATTCATCAAGAGGTAGGCTTGGCCACAGAGAGAGACTGGAGAGAGCAGGCACAAGAATGTCAATCCCAGAGGCTGTAGGAGCAGCCTAGAGAAGATGGTCACCTTCCGGAGCCCGCCTGGTGGCTCAGCCACTGACCAGTTAGTCCTCTGAGCAACTGGAGCTTTCTTGAACTTTCAGGCCAACAGCACAGTTCTTTCTGATTCTTAAGGGAGAAAATGATCTTTGGTTGCAAATACTGGGTCAGTGGAATACATCTTCCTAAGGTTCATGCTAGGACCAGGCTAGATGCAGAACTAGAAAATCACAGAAAATCCTAGCACAAATCCAATTTATTTCGGAAATTTATATAATGATTAGTTCTGAAAAAAATCATAGCCAAAAATACATTTGGCTTTTTAACATGTACTTAAGGTATATATTTAGATACCAGTGAAGAATGTGTGGGGAACGGCTCAGTCTTTTTCCACTACATTCAAACCACGACCTTTTTCTTTTTTAATATTTTTGCTCTCTCATTGATACAAAACAGGGAACTGAAAGAAATCTGTGTGTTCACAGTAAAGCTCAATTTTTACTTTTATTTCAGTATCTCTTAAATAAAGTAAATGAAAATGCTGGTGTTGGGGAACAGAATTTTGAGCTGGAGTAGGTGCTAGAGATCTTTCGCTGTAGTCCCTTGTATGCGACAGGTGACAGATGTCACAAGCCTCAAAGCTCATCAGGGACAAAGGTGATGTAAGAGTTCAATTTGCCCATGAGCCCAAACTCACACGGTTCACTCTGACCACTTCCTCGACTAAAATGTAGAAATACTCCTCCTACAGACTCCCTAATCCTAGCCTCGGGTTATGCTGGGTATGTACTCCGCTGTGAACATAAACATGCTTGGGCCGGCCTTAGGTTTTGGGGGGATTCTATATAGAACAATTAAATCCTTCATCTCAGTAGAACCAGGGGTTGCTCATCATTATCCACGTATCATACAATCTTAAGATACTTTGGATGTCCATAAATTCTTAAATCACTTTGCAGATTATTTTACATGATTTTCTCATCATCTTTTATACTTTCTTTAAAAAGTGGCTTTAGTCCCCTCTCAATTCTTCAAATATTTATTTTTTCAACTAACTTCATTATTTTGTCTTTGTCACTTTACCAAAACTCACATATGATTCCAGTCCTCATCTTACCAGCTGTGTAGATCAGAATAAATTTATCCAATATGGACCAACCAGCACATGATTTACTCAAAGTGAGAGCCAGAGAAAGTGCATTTGGTGTGAGATTGTGTCTTCCAGTAAGTTAGAACTACACCCCTAAAGTCTCACCTCTATAACTGCCCAGACATAAGCTGAGATATGACAACAGCAAAGAGGCACACCAAAGTGAATAGGAGAAAGCTCACGAGCATCAACAATCCATAAAAAACTACAGGCAACTAAGAATGCTGAGAGCAAGGAAGCCTGTTCTTCCTCAGGAAGAACACACTAATTAGTTATCCAATAGCAAATGGTCAGCCCTGAACGCCTACATACAAGAAACATTATACAGACTAAGGAGGCTGTGTTCATGTATTCATAAATATGTGAATATACATACATATGTTGTACGTAGCAACAACTATTGGGGGAAAAGCCATAAATTGGAAACAGAGCAAGGAGGGTTATATGGAAGGATTTGGAGGAAGGAAAGGGAAGGAAGGAATAATGTAATTATATTATAATCTGTACACAGTGGGCATGGAAGCATAAATAATTATCAAATTGACTCATTTCCCTCGAGTTCCCTTAGCTTTAGTATTTGGCAACTCAGGCAAACATGCATGGAAGGCACTGGCTTGAAGAAAGCAATTTTAAAGATTCCTACACACTTTCTTTTTCTCATTTACTATTATCTGTAGCTTTTAAATTTTCTGAAACTAAAATCTCCCACTAATATAGGTTTCTGGATTTTACTAAGGTCAAAGGTTGCCAAAGAAGTCAATTATGTCCCTGAAACATCCTATTTCTTTGCCCATTTCACAGGTAGGGCACATCATCTAAGCAACAAATAGCATGCTCCCTTTGGTTCAAAACATCTTGAAAAGTGTTTTGCATAGTTTACTCTGTCATTGAACATTCTATGAATGTAGCTAATATTGATAAAAATATTAATATTAGACTATCAACTCTAAAATAATGTATAGAACAAAAACACTGGCAATAAAAATTATAAACCTAAGTACAATTTAGCTAGAGCAGAGTCTACATTATTTTACCTTTCAGAAACAAGGCTGAACACAGGTTTTATTTAAATTCATTTACAACTCAGTTAAAATTTAGAGACTGTCAAATTGTTATTTATATTCTTCAAAGACTAATGCGAATGGCACACATGCCTACTACCTTTCTTAAAGGGTGATGATAACGGCAGAGCAGAGAAGAGATTGTGAATGGACAACACACAGGAGAAACATCACTTCTAGGCAGTGAGCAGTGGGGAATGTAGAACATCGGCTGGGAACTATGGAGGAACGGCCCAGTGGATGCAGGAACAGAGGAAGCTGAGGGGAAGAGACAGGAAAGCATGGCTGCTGGAGATAGTGTGAAGTTAGAGTGGACATGGCGTGGCAGCTGAGCACATCTGAGGACCGCAGTGGCTCTGGGGTGCTGTCTGAAGAGATAGCCGAGGCAGTTACAGGAAAGGACAGAACACAGGAGCGCAGGGGGTCCAAATGGCCACTGAACTGTGCTTTTGTTCGTGTGGTTTCTGATCATTAGCAGAATATTTAGGGAGAGGAGTACTGAAATATTGGAGCCCTCCTTTCAAGAGCAACACACTGGAGACTTTAACCTGTGTCCTTCCCCCTAAGGGAAGCCGGTGAAAACAGGACTTTAATTGAGCCCAAATGCAAAATAGAGAAAAAGAAAGGAAATGGCTAAATTTAGCCTCTGAGAATGATCCTCCTTAAGCACTGAAGAAGGATGTTATGATTAAGACATAGAAGTAGCAATTAGCGAAGTATGATGGGAATGAACACAAAGGGGGACATGGGGTCAAAAAGAGATGTGGCAGAAGGGACAGGAGTCTGAGGGCATCATTAGCCTTTCAGATCAGGAAAAAAATCAGGAGGCTTAAACAGGAAAATTGAGTAGCCATAGTGGGTGAGGTGAAAAGAAATGGAATTAAGACGAGCACACTGATAGTGATTCTGTTATGAGCACTTGATTGGTAAACAGCAAGCTCAAAAGAAAATATTTTGAGGATAGGAAGTCTCTTTTATTTGTCCACAGTCATCATAACTAAAAACAATGACTACACAGTACAAAGTTAACTTTGGCAATATTTATAATTCTGGTCAGGTTAAAAAAAATCTGGTCAGGTTAAAGAAAATCACACGATACTCTCATCTTCACCCCTAAGAATGAGAACAAACACTGAGTATTTTTCCCACCATTATCAGGAGCAAAGGAAGAATGACTCTTCTCACTGCTTCTAAACAACAATACTGTCAGGCAGAGGCCACTGAATTATGTTAAGAGGAAACACAACACAGAAAGAATGTCTACAGCTTATATGCAAGTAGAATTGGTTATGTAAAAATTCTGAAATGATCCACAAAGCAAACACGGAATCAAAAAGAAAATGAGAGTCAAGTCACAAGACTGATACAGAAAAGTCTCTAATAACGTTAAACATTATAACACTAAAGTAATTTAGTAACTTTAATACTGAGAGTAAATATTGGGAAATGGTTACTTTGAAACATTATCAAGTTAATGCATACAAATACTTATCATTAAGTCTAACCAAGGGTTAGAAAGGTTGTTACCCCAATACTTATAAATGTTGGTGAAAATGTTAGGGAAAACATCAAGAACTAGGCAGACATATCTTTTTTTAATGTTAAGAAATCAATTTTCCTTAAATAAAGCAATCTTTAGATTGATTATGATTCTTGTCAAAATCCCAGGCAGATCTTCAGTAGAAACTGCCAAAATGATACTAACAATGGATGGAAGACACAGGATGGCTAAATTATAGTAGGATGAAAATCAAAACATTAGTACTTACACATAAGTGGAAAACTCAATGACTTTTGGGTGTTTGTATTCTCAAATCTCACCTGCTCACTCCCCTTCTCCTGAGGACCCATCTCTCTCTCTCTTAATAAAATGTCTATATTTTTTATTAAAAACTTCCAATAAATCTGGAGTGCTTTATTGGCGTCAGGAGTCAGCTCGGTTGTGCTCTCCTGCAGGTGAAGCTATTGTAGAACTGTGTCGGGAGACAGATCAGTCTGGAGAATACAGCAAGACTACTCCTCAGAGACAGAAAAACTGAAAGCAAGAGGAAAGAGAAAGGGAAAAAAAAGGTGAGAGGAGAAAAGAGAAATGGAGAAGGGAGAGAAGGAGAAGGGGATAGGAAAGAGTGTGTTTGGTTTTGGTTTGAAAGTGATGATGCAAAGATCAAATATATCAGACAAGTAGACAAACAAAACACTCCAAAAAGTATTTTAATTACATTGTCAATGAGTACTTCCAGGCATTACAATAAGTAATATTTTCTTAATAAATAACACTGAAACAACTAGAAGTTCACATAGAAAATGGGATCTTTACTGTTATGCTAACAAAAGTTAACTGTAATGTACCACAAATTCAAATATAATTGTTAAAAACATGAAATTTCTTGAAAAAAACATAAAGGAATACTTTGTAACCATGCACAGGGCAAATGCTATTGTTCTCTGAAAGATGGCACAAAGTTAGCTACACTCTAGACACTGGCAGACCTCAGCAACACAACCACCATCAAAAGTTGAATCTTGAATATACAAAGCATTACAGTTTAATAAGAAAATTGGTGATCTACTCTAAAAATGGGGAAGAATGCAATTTACATTTCATTTAGAAGATCCACGAATAGCTAGTGAACAACTTTCTCACATGTAGAATATTATAAAACAGGAAAATACCACTAGGATGCCTAAAATCGTGTGTGTGTATGTATGTGTTTGTATGCAAGTGTATGTGAATACAATTGTGTGTATGCGTGCAAGTTTATGCTTGCAAGTATGTGTGTATGTGTTGTGTTAATGGTGATCAAACTCAGGACTTCACAAATAGCGTACCCTTGGCTTTTTCTCTTCTTATTTATTTTTAGTTGGAGTCTCCCTAAGTTATCCATGCTGGCCTTGAACTCACTGGATAACCCAGGCAGTCCTTGAGCTGGTGCCCTCCTGGCTCAGCCTGTTTTTGCCCTGGAATTACAAGCCTGTGCCACCAAGTCTAGATGAAGTTTGAAAATATCAATAGTTTTACAATGGGCAATAACTAAAGTACCCATGTGCTGCTGATGGGCAAATGCTACCAGTGTGCTAAGCTTGACATTTTCATAAAAATTTAGATATTTCCTACCACATGATGTATTTTTTTTCAAATTTTACATGTTTATTCAAGAAACAAAAATATAAATATATGTTCAAATATATATTTATATGCAAATGTTCATACCATCTTATTCGTGGTTTTGGCTGAGCCTTCTCTCCGGCCCTCTAGCTTTATCTGTAAAAACCAAAATTTAAAATACTTCTATTGTTCATCACTGCATAAATGCATCAATAAAATATTGTGTAGCCACACATGAATGGGAATATCCCTGAGGGTGCACACAGGACGTAATTCAAAATCATATTGTAAGTGGATGCAGCCATGCAACAACTGTAAGGCTGCTGTCATATAAAACATGGGAACTAGAACATTATTTCTGTTCTTCTTGGTTATACTTTACAGTCTTTAATCTCTTAATACTCACTAACTAATGTTCATTAATATCCATTAATTTATGTGAGTATTTTGTAATCCTGGATTTTTCTTGTACTTATGTGTAAACCCAAGAGGCAACTACACATTATTGTTTGGGGTGAATTTGTTATCATTTTAACATTTCTAAATTTAAGTTTTTCACTTGAAACATTATCTTCATGTAGAGTATTTGAATTTAAAGGAAATCTGTGTATTTCTTAATATAAAGGTGGCATTTTTTGACTTAGAAAGAAGAGACTGAAAATATCCTTAATCTACAGTTGTTACCTCTATCTGCCAGGACTGATGACTTGGTAACACTTGAAATCTCTCCTGAGGCAGCAATGGTATAATCATTGTAGCTCTTTGGTACTGAGTGATCAATCTGTGTAGTCCCTGTAATTTTCAATACATTTTCAGTTACCAATGCACTAGCATGTTACACAACAGAGGTGTGTGGTATCATGCAATGGGGTGGTTCAGAGAACATGACAGAGTTTAGGGTATGGAGATCTTCATAGCCCACACTGCACAGTGGCTTTTAGGAAGTTATCATATCTTAGTTTGGGTGTCATACTAGAAATGTATGAAACTACAATGTATGATACTACACACTAAAATACTTTCTCTATATGTATCAGTGTAATGATAGTTTATTTTCCATATATTTCCAAGAAAATTACCTTATTTGTTCAATAATAAAAGCTCGCTGCTTTTTATTTCAAGTAGTCACATAATATGATTTTAGATTTTTTTAAACCAAATTTATAGTTACTATTTAGAAATCGTCTACTCTAAGTTTAAATGTCACTATTGTTGTGCGTGACACCATCACGCTAGTTACGTGCCTCACTAACTCACTGCCTCTGAACACATCATCTTCACACATGGTGGCCCTTCCCGCTCTGATGCAGACACTCCCTCGAGGCTGTAGACTGCATCATGCCATCCTTTCTTTAGAACATTTCTTTGATAACATCTCTACCTGCCCTTTCCTTAGATTCTTTCATCGGCCCCTTCACTCACACATTCTTTCATTATTATCCATGAGTTTATTCATTCATAGATCCCAACAACACTTCTCAGTCAGCTACATTCTAGGGAATGGAGTTTTAGAAATTTAGAACAAAACCCAGCTCCATACCCTTAAAGCAAAGATTGCGTGTGGAGGCTAAGGTCACAGAAGTTCAGTTCAATCTGAGCTGAATGTGTCCTGACAGGTCGTGACGGTGACGGCAGAGGCGTGCATCAAAACCCGCATGATGCGGGATCTCTTTCTGAAAACACGAGAAGCAGAGCTTTGCAAAACAAGTAGAAAACAGTGGAGTAGAGAAATCAAGGGAGGAATCTCCAGGATAAAATATGAGTGGGCCACATATGAAGATGTAGAGAGAAAGACGCATGTGATGAAAACCTGAAGCTGAGGCAGCTGGCCGATTGGTTTGAAGAGGAAGAAGGAGGCAACTCGCGTGGTAGCAGGGTGGCTGTTAGGTCACCTAAGCTTGAACTTAGCAAGAGGGCGTTAATCCCATTTAAAACAGTGCTCAGTGTACACCATGCAGCCAAAACTTGAGATTTGTGTTCACTGAACCAATTGTCATTTATTGAGGAAGCTTAATGCAATTATAGCTATATAAAAAGGTTGTGGGTAAAGCTAGGCTGGCACCCAAAGGCTAGTGTACTTACATGTCTATGATAATATCCATTTCCTAAATTAAGCCCAGCGAGAGATAGAAAACAATTTCAGTCTCAGCTGTCAGTCATCACACGGTAACTTCAGATATGCTTTTTAAGGAGCAGCTGAATGAAATATGGTTCATGTATAATGCATTTCAGGATGTGTGTGTGTGTGTGTGTGTGTGTGTTTAATACTAGGAAAATAAACAGCCTTAATACAATCATGCAGAATTCAAGTCATGGGTGTTTTTTTTTGTTTTTTTTTTTTGTTTTTTTACTATTATGAAGACACACAAACCCATGTAAGGCTGGAGTGTTTGCATCCCCACCACTGTGTCAAAACCTAGTCCCAGCGTAATAGTAATTAGACTTAGAGATCTTTGGAATCCCACATGAATAGAAACCTTGCAGTCTCCGACCATTTCTTACAACACTGTGAGTGAACTGAAACACAACGTAAGAATACAAGACAATTTCATGATAAAGTTCAAAATAGATTTGAACTGCAAATAAATAGAATTGACTTTTGAATACGTAGTCAAAATGGATTAAACACACACACACACACACACATCTCTTATTCCCATCCCCCAACTTTAAAAAATGCATAACACAGTTACATTACGTAATGATGCACAGACTCCGACCAAGATCCCATTCTTCTGATCCAATCCCTTATCTTGAATGCTTGTACAAATGTGCTCTGAGATAATCTCATTGCTCCAAGCAGGCTACATCATGGGACACATTTTACTGTGTATTACAAGACACTCAGCATTTCTCTTAGGTGTTTGTACACAAAGAGGGACTTAAGCCAACATCTCCCACTCAAATCATTCTGGTGGGGAAAGGACGATTCTAAATACAATCATAATATAGTAAGAGAATGTACAGGCAAAGTATAGGGCCTTGTGCAAACGTGTAAGAAGACATTCAATTCAGAATTGGAAAGGGAGGAAAGCTGAATCTACAGTTGAACTAATGAGTGAGAGTGGCTCTCTCTGTATTAGAGCAGGAAGAAAAGTAAACAGCAGGGCGGAGTAGGCACTGATGCTCTTCCCCAAGGGTGCCGTGGTGCACAGTTGTAGCTACTCTAAAGACCAAGGCATGAGCTAGGGCCAGGTCACTCAGAGTAAGACCCTGTCTCAAAAGAAAAGGAGCTGTGATTTGTGAAGGGACTGTGCTACGTCCCTGCCCAGCGCTTTGGCCTTGCCCACTTGCCTGCTCCTGTGTGCCTCTTGCTTTGTTCTGTGACAGGCATACATTCCCCACTATTCTCCAGCGGGTCCTGCAGAACTCAGAGCCCTGGCCTTGCCCTAGATTGTCCTTGAAACTCATTCCTCAGTTTTTCCACTTCAGAACTGTCTCCCTTCTGAGTTCTTGAGAACCTATTAAAACTGCCACACTCATATCAAGCTGCTCGTTAAGGGCTGACATGTATAATTTGGAGACTATTTCTTGCTTTTGCTAGCTGCCATGTGCAGACTTTAAATTCCTTCCAATCGAGGGCTGTGTCATCAACTTGGTTGTGTCTCCCTAGTGACAAGTATAATCTGTAATAAACTTTATTGAGAGAAGAACAAAAGAGCCTCTGGTCCTCTAAGAAGGGTGCCATAAATTACAAAGCATGAAACAAACCAAAGCTTTTAAAACTTACAGTAACAAAAATATCTTTTGATTCCTGTTGCTGATGGTTAGATAAAGCAGCAATGATGGTGTTTTTATTAGATGTGGGAAAAGTGTTCTGACTTGAAGGAGACAAAGAAGGTCAAATTGCGCTACATCCTCAGACGTTCAGTGTGACTCTAGGCTCAGTGTCACTACTTTCCCTTGTCTACTCCCAAAAGATTATTAATATTGAAACAAGTAGAATGAGAAATATATTATCCAGGTTATAAGATGCTATGAAACCTTCTAAATGAGTTTAAGTGCAACAAAAGGAAAAAGTTACATTGCAGAGCACCAATAGGATTTGTGGACAAGATAATGAAATTGGCCAAATAATTTTAAAAAATCCAATGATGGTCAGCTTGGGTAGTGCAGCTGTGGTCATAACAGTACAGAAGCCGAGGCAGGAGGATCATAATTTCCAGGTCACACGGAGCTCCATCAGAAGATCATGTCTCAATACAGGAAGGGAAAGGAAGGAGGGAAAGAAGGAAGCTGAAAGAGAAGGAAAAAGAGAGAGGAAGACAGGCAAGGGGGAAGCAAGTACAAAGTAATAGGTCAACGGAGAACAAGAAATCCAGCCAGTATTAATTTTCAAACTAGAGAGTGCATTCTACTGATTCTAACCCAGAAAACTTGACATCAATATCAGGCAAGATTCCAGAAAGATTCTTTAAAACATACTATTTAAACACCGAAAATGTGATGTGCTGTTAACAGCTCATTATAAATGAGTGCAGTACTGCTGCTTTTGGTTTTTGATAAAGTT
The DNA here is from genome assembly GCA_028658305.1 of Pachyuromys duprasi. Classification (NCBI taxonomy): domain Eukaryota; kingdom Metazoa; phylum Chordata; class Mammalia; order Rodentia; family Muridae; genus Pachyuromys; species Pachyuromys duprasi. The sequence goes on along the minus strand of CM053766.1, from coordinate 4,961,163 downwards.
ACTTAGTATCAATTCTGAAGAATGTAGAAACAAATTGCAGCCAGGAATCTGACCAGGTCTGTCTGTCCCAGTAAACTTTTGGATCACACAAAGAATGTAAACTCCCAGGAAAGAAAGGCTTACCAACCCAAAGAACAGCCTTATAAGAGGGTCAATTCACCAATGATCCTGAAACAGGAAGAAGGGTCCTGGGACCATGTTAGGGGTCCTTCTAGTTCTTCATTCTTCAGTTACTTGGATAAACTACACACTGATAAAGTCTGTTGATACCTCTACAGTGAGAAGCGTTTAATCTGTATTATCAGATTCTATTCCAAAGGGACTCTGACCTTTTGGGGCAATAAGGTGAAAACAAACAGTAAATATAATTGCAGTAAGTATGTGTTTAATTCCTAAATTAAGCCAGATATGCTAGCAAACCTCATTTAATACAAGCCCTGGGTATTCAGAAGCAGGAGGATTGCAAGATCAAGGCCAATTTGGAATACATAGTGTACCCAAATCAGGCCACCAAACATAAAACTGGGGGAAAGTAATGTATTTGTAAAAGAATATGCTAAGGAGATGAAGGATTCAACACTGTAGTAAAAATGCAAAACAAAGAAGATAGAAAAAACAAAAGAAAGGAGAGAGGAAGAAAGAAAGGAAAGGGAAATGGAGAGAGAGATACATTGACTTACAATACAGCATCAGTGAAGATGAAACCCTACACCTGACAGTATTAGAAGGGTCTTCACACATGTGTGCTCAGTATTACAACAACTTGTGTGCTCAGTTCTGAGGATGGTACTTTGTACAAAGCCAGCAAAGGAGAAAACTCTCTATAGTCAGGAGTCTGTCCTCCCTGCAAATATAAGTAGACATCACTGAATAGTGTCTCACAAATTACAACAGCTGTTATATGTAAAAGAATTTCATCCAAAGGGCAAAAGGAAAGAAATACTAAAAACAAAGTAACATTCCATTAGATGCAAGAAGAGTTTTTATGTTCAAAACTGCCTATCAGAGAAAAAGCAACTCAAAGGGATCTTGCAATAATTTGTCACAAGTGACCTCACCTTTTAATTTAAATTAGGAAATATGGTCACCTGCTAAGGATAAAGACTGGGAGTGGTCTGAATAAACTGAGAAAACTGATAAAATTCTAGAACATGTACGAGGTGTGGATAATTGGTACTGTATAAATCAAGAAGAAAAACTAACTTCATAGCCTTGTCAACATTTTAAAAAACCAATAATACCCATTAAGTGGCCATAAGTGTAGAGGCAGAGCAGGCCAGATGGTGATCGAGCAAGGAGGCAGCTGTATTACTCTTCTAGGTGAATCCACAGCAAGGAAGGCTTTAACACAGATATTCCAAGGAAGCTTACAGAGTCTGTTGGGAAGAGATGTGGGAGGTGAGCACAGTGGAAATTAGACTCTAAAATGGTTTGTTAAGAATAGAAAACTGTTACCAAAAGAGGGGGAAAGGGAAAGAAAGGTATCACGTAGTTTTAGTAAACTTTTTGGAAGGACAGGAGGATTTGCCCAAAAAAGACAATGGGCCTCCGAGATATTTTAGTTGAGGCTTAAAGTATTGAGAACCACAGGAGACTATGAACTTGATGGTCCTTTAAGAGAGTTGAGGAGGTTAAGCTCAAAGCCAAATATAGACCAATCACATTAGTAAATACTGAATGAAGTCCTGACCACAGAGGAAGACCAGGATGCAGTGTGTGAAGCCTCTGTTGGTCTAGATTCTAAGGAAGAGGAAAGGCTGACAGTGTGGATGGGGAAGAAACAAGATGGCTGAAAGTGCTATTAGTGACCAAAACGCCAGATCAGGTGTTTCTGAGCATGCTGGAAAGCCCGTATAAAAGCACAGGACACCTGTGTGGCCACACTCATCACACACAATCCATTGGTGCTCCCCAAACGAGTGCTGTGCTCTGCATGATGCTTCTGAATAATATAACTTGTGGCATCAGACATGAAACACAAACAACTTAGCTCAGTATGAGCAATGTTCAGCCCATTCGACACTTAAAAGCTTTTACGAGTCCAAGAGTAGAGAGCTGAAATTGGGCAGAGATGCAGTCATTGAAGCAGCCACTTTAGTGTCACATGGAAAAACATAATGGGATGCAATGCTAGGGTGGCCACAGAGTTAATGTGGGAGTTTACCTCGCTTCCTTTCAGCCATCATCTCCTGCTGACTTCTGGCTAATCCTTACTGTGTAGGAGTAGTTGGTATGTGAGTCTGAGATGGTTTCCATTTTATAAAAAGAAAGGTTTGTTTTAATAAAAGATTAATAGCAGACAGAAAGCATGCCAGGCAAGGAAACCATAACCACAGACACCAACAGTCACATTTCTGTGGGGAGGAAATCATGCCCCAGAGCATCGTCAGTTTTAATAAGCATTATTCTCTCATTGTGTGATAAAGGTGCACCTGGTCCCAAGCTCCTTTTATCTCTGAGAACAACTGTACGTGTTTTCTGTAAGAGCTCTGAGATAGACTAAGTGGAAGCCTGCATGCCTAGATTCATGGGAAAGGAGAAGGTATATATCAAATAGGTAAAGCACTTCAAAAATATTCTGAAGAAAGATGAAAGAATAAAAGAACTCAGGAGATGGCTCAATAGGAAAAGGTTCTTGACACAACTGAGGTCCTGAGTTTGTTCCCTGGACTCACATTGTAGATGTCCAGGTAGCTGAAATTTATTCTTGCCCTCTGACCTCCACATGCATGCCATGGTATGAGCATGCTCATATATGTACATACACACACCCACAAAATAGATGAGTGAAATTAGAAATTGTAGAGAAAATGAGTAATCGGGGATATTACTGGGTGGACAAGGTATCCCAGACTCCTTTAAGTCAACTGATCCAAAGAAACCGGTTCAGCGAGAGAACTCAAGATTGCTGAAAGCCCTTGTACCAGGGGAAGATGGTGACAGCTAAAGAAAACTGCTGCCCAGACATTCAACAGGGTAGACCAAGATGGCCTGGAAAGAACAGTCACTGTCATTGCAGATGTGTTAGAATGAGGAACAATTTCTTCTACAAACGTGCAGCGATGTAATAAGTAGGATGCCCAAGCAAAGCCTCCTGGGTAAATAGCTCTTATCAAGGGACATAAAATAGTTCCACACACTTTGAGCATCCTCCCTAAGTAAAGGAAAGCAAAACATTTCCCTCTGTATTTGACACTGAAAGTAATTCTAAAATGCCATTTACTACAATTTATTCCCCATCAAGAACAGATTTTGGTTTGTTTTACCCAAATATTACTCTACCTTTGCATTTCCTCTCACTGAAAAACCCTCAAACTTAAAGCTAATTTTGTATTTATTTCTTAAAGATTCATTAGAGACTTGGGGGAACATTATTCTGTCTTAGAGTAACTTGAGAACAAATTTTATAGTCTCCCTTCTCCGTCCACTCACTTACTAGTGCGAGCAAATGCAAATAAGATAATTCATGTTTCTTTCATGGTTTCTGACACAACCCAGTGTTCCAAGGTTTCAATTGTTCAATAAAAGAGGATTTTTCAAGTCTGAAAATATCTATGACAAATTATTGAAATTTTAATCCTCTAAGTATTCTACGGATCTATTACTCATAACAGCATAATTTTAGTGTCATTACTTAAGCTTGTAGTGAAGAAGTCTACACAGTAAAACAACTTCTCAGAATGTCTTGAAACAAGATTATCTAATAAGCCACAGTTGCGAGACGGCAGCATTAAGTACTGTGGATTCTTTGCTATTGCTGGGTATAAATCACAACCTCACATTTTCTTCCTCATTCTCAAGTGGCAGACGATAATCACTTATTGTACCCGAACATGTAAAATGGGGTCTTTCCGAGGCATGCCATGCACTATGAGACACCACACCAAGCTAAACTACTTTTCATTTCAGTTGGCTTTCAATGAGAGAAAGGTATTTTTATTTTCTGTCATAAACTGGAAAGATCTCACGGTGTATGTAGAAGCAAAATCTTCCCATCTACACATCACCTACTTCTATTAAGTTAACTTCACAGAAGTTTACTTAATAGTAAATAGTATCACTATTAAGTATTAAATAAATAGTAAATAAATACTATCAAATAAATAGTAAATTATAGTATCACTAAGTTTGTTCAGTGATACATTGAACAGTGTACTTATGAGACTATATCATACGAATTTTCTTTTTTATTGGTGTATTTTATTTAGTATACAAAGCAGGGCATTTTCATATATATGGATTATTACAGTCTACATCAGTCTCTTTTCCCTCTGCCCTCCTCAACTTGTGGGTCTTCTCTTCTCTCAAAATAGTTTCTCCTCCTGCTTTCACATTTTATATTATATATTCAGTTTTCCTTCTTTGTCTCCAATCCCTCCTCTTGTAAGCTCACTTCTTCCCCTCTCTTATACCATAGATGTATATTTATACATACACATATATATCTGGGATATATATATATAGAGAGAGAGAGAGAGAGAGAAGGAGAGAGAGAGAGAGAGAGAGACAGAGAGAGAGAGACCGAGACAGAGAGAGAGAGACAGAGAGAGAGACAGAGACAGAGACAGAGACAGAGAGAGACAGAGACAGAGAGACAGAGAGAGAGAGAGAGTCTACATATGAGAGAAAATGCTTTTGATCTGTCTTATTTCTCTGTGAGAGATGTCCCGTTCCATCCATTTCCCAGCAAATGCCATACTTAATTCCTCTGCACAGAGGAATGCATGTGCATATGGCCTCATGCACATTTCCCAGGTTGTTCTTATCAGCTCACCTGTTGCCCAGCAGGAGACTGGTGATTGTGTCTAGGAAATATCTCTCTGGTGTCCTGACTCAAAGTCTTTCTTGTATCTACATGAAGGAGTATAGCTCAATCATGTCGGATTTCTATTTTCAGAGACTGTAAGGAGCCTCAGTCCTGATTGCCATAGTAGCTTCCCAAGTTCACATTTCCCCAGGTAGTGTGCACAGCCTCTTCTCCCTCCACCTCCTCACCAGCGTTTGAGATGTTTAATTATTGCAGCACTATTCTTGGAGTCTTTGGCTAGTATGTGTTCCCTAACTCACAGAGGCTAAGATCTGGACCAGAAACATGTTCTGCTTACAAGTTTTAACTCTGGTCCCCACTTTCCAGTTGTGTCCAAAATTTCTCTGTACTGCTGAAGAGTTCATTCTATCTCCCTAAAAATGTAACAGCTCAAATATTTGGTTTTAACTTCTGAGATTACAAAACCCCTCAAACAGATCCACAGACCAAACCATTTAATAATCGAACAAAAGCAACATCCTAGATTGGCTTCAGAACTCGAGTTTCATGTTGCCACCCTTGTTTATCACCGCTCTTGATAATAAAGTACCTGATATGATCCTTTGTGAAGAGAAAAAAAAAATCACCAGTTTAGGAAAAACAACAGACTGCTCCTACATTGTGAACCAAGACACGAAACTGCTTAAGTGTCTCCAAGTGCATACAGCAGCAAGGCGAACGCTGCTCTGAGCAAGCCGGTGCCAGTCTGAATACAGACAAGAATTGTTGTTAGAAGGATGATCCTCTATGAAAATTTAAGTGAAGTTAATCTACATTCCTTTAAATACAGATAGGTTTCGATATATTGGAAACCAAGATGCAGCCAACCATTTTCTGTGAGTGAGCTGGACATGCCTTTGGTTTACCTCAGACACTGTAAACTGTTTATCAAATGCAAAACAAAGCAACAACTGGGTGAATCCCAGAAAGCAAAACAAGGCTCAGGAATACCCTGGAATCACGTGACCAGGGTGAGGCAGCCTCTCCCACAAAAGTCACTTAGAGGCAACTCTGAGGACCCAGGACAGGCTGCCCACTCAGATAGGCCCAGGAGACTGCTGTGGAACCTGCCTATCGCCTTCCAGCTTATCACAGGCAGTAAGGAGAGAAAGGCTGCTAATGAGCAGTCAGGCTCTCACACCCAGCATGTAGGCACACTTTGCTGCGTGCCCAACGGGCTGGAAGTTTCCAGTTTGTATTCTTTGGGGCTCTGAGCGGCCTGCCCGCTCTGGGGACGAGTTAAGGGGAGGGGGCCAGATGAGGCCACAAGCTGGAGGCTTGCAGGTCCAGGCGTCCCTGCGTGGCTGCCGGGTGAGGGAGGCCACCCAGCTGCTCAGGGCTGGCGGCCGGAAGGGGAGACAGTCTCCCTACGCCTTGCACGTCCCCATTGACGGCCCCACTGCGCACAGCCAGAGCTGCTCCGCTGGATCGCGATCCCGCCCTGGAGCCCCTTCCTCTCTTCACCCCTAGAGTGGGAACCGTGATCTCGATTCCCAGGGCTGAGCAAGATCAGGGGAAGGCGTGGGAAAGGCTTCAGGCAGGAGTCCGCAGAGGGCCGCATGCCCCGGGGAGTCCCGGCCGGCGCGGGCACCTCAATCACTTACTCAGTGGCTTCTAGACCTGCGGACCGAGGTCCGCGACCTCCTGGAGCTGGCAAGCACGCCCACCCGCACAGCACAACCTCACGCACTGGATCGCAGAAGGAGGGCGGCGGCGCTGGTGGTGGACCGAGAGGTGACGCTGGAGTCGCACCTGTCGGTCCCACGCGGGTCCAGCCAGGCCACTCAAGGCCACGGCGCACACACCCGATGCATTCTGTCAACCTGCCCCGTTCTGGGCGCGGAGGGAGCACCCCAGAGCCTGTCCCCACCTTGCTGGAAACGGTCACTTCTCTCCTTTGTTTCTCCCTGCCACGACCCAAAGAATTCTCGCGTGCCCCACAGGACCTCCTGGCATTTCTCCATGCTTTGCCTGTTCGCCTTCACCAGCACCGAAACGCTAGAAAAGCAAGTAGCTGAGCAAACCTACCGTGGCGCCGTCACGCGAGGGCAGGGGCACCGGGCCGCAGGTGTCCTCGCTAGGCTGGCTCCCCAGGCTGTGCGCCCGTGCTCTTCGCCTTGGGGTCCGGCTGCAGGCACTGGAAGACGACTGTGTGTGGGAAACCCGCTGCTCCGAGTCCCTCCCACTCTTCCCAGGCTCAGCTGGAGAACTGAGTCCTGCTCCCCGCCCAATCGCCTTCCTCCAAACCACCAAAGCCAGACACACACACCAGGGAAGGGAACGGGGAAGAGAAAACAAAGGAGAGACTCTAGGAAAAGTTGGCGCATTAAACACAAAACAAAAACATTTTCTCTACTGCAAGCTGGTACAGAGCAACTGTGGTTTCCGTAATTCGAAACTCCAACTCTTGTGGGGAAGTTTCTGTCTCCTTGGTTGGCTTTCTTGGCCTGGCTTTTAAGGTTGAGGTCAGTCTACCCCTTGAGAAGGCAGTTCTGTGGTCACAGAAATGTAATTTCTTTTGAGTAAGGTCTTAACCTCTATTTGATTCACTGCACTCAGTTCTATTTGCTGTTAATACATGTGTGTGTGTGCATTCTTGTTTTTTCAGGGTTTTTTAAAATCATCATTCACACACATACATATGTAAGTACACACATACATACACACAAACATACACACACACACGCACACACACGCACAGTGTTCAATTACTCCTGGTGTCTTTTCAGTCTTTCAACTCCAATAAGTCTGAGACAAATAGTTCGTCAGAGTCTCTTGAGATCTACTTTCTGACTCATCGTCTGCGTTGGCCCAACTGAGGCTCCTACTTATGAAAATGTTTCACCTGGTTTTGTGTACTCCAGAGAAAACATCAGTAAGAATCGACCTAAAGAAAGGATAGAAGTGGGCAGAAACACAATTAGTCAGAAATATCAAGACAGCCTCAGGAACCAGGAAAATGTTGGCCTAAAGATCCAACAAAACCTCAAAGCTCCTGTGCTGTTTATGACTTAGCCTTTGCTGTTTTCTCATCATCTCATAAAATTCTCTTACTCCTACTGCTGTTAATTCCTGATGCTTAGATCAGTAGAAAGATAGATATCTGCAGACAACGTTGAACTTAAGACCCAGAAGGAAACAAAAACATAATTCATAATAAAAAGCAGCCAACCTTATTAGGCTTAAAGTAAATAAGGTAATGTAGACATTTGGAGGGGGAGGAGCATTCTCAACGAATGCTGACAGTGCGGGGTATTTATTTTTGGGAAAGAATGATGTGGAAACACTGCTTGTTGCTAGCAGAAACAACAACAAAGGTCCATGTACAGGTGGGAAGGTGGGGCCACAGTGACCAGAAACTAGGACTGAGAAGACAGGGTAGAAATGAAAGGTGAGAAATTAAACTGAGTAAAGGAAAGTTTAAGAAGATAAACAGGGCACAGGATATTGTCTCTGCTGTGCTGGGACGTTCATATAAAGACTCCTGATGCTATCTTTCTGCACTGACATCCCTCGTTTCCATATCCCCTCCTTTCTGAGACAGGACCTGCTGAGCAAGTAAGGAACACTGGAACGTTACAGCATCTTCAGGTCTGTCCTGACGTTTTGGTGGCTTGCAGGTTAAAGGCCATCTGTCTTCACTCTTATGAGAATAGGAAAGTCATGACAGTTTAACAACAAATGCTGACAAAGACAGTTTTTCCGTGCAAAGCAAATCTTCTGTAACTCCTTGTCCCTTTCAGAAAATGTAAATAATTTAAATAGACCCATGACACGCAATAAGTACACAAAAATATGTTTGAGAGTTAAAGTGTAAGATGTACACTTTGTAGTTCCTTGTAGTGACTTCTGGTATGGTTAAGTTTGTTGTGTTTTCTCCAAGTTCTTTATAATGAATTTTTAATGAAAAAAATTAGAATTTAAAAGTAAAAAGGTTTATAGAACCTGGCAGTGAATGTGTCTGGCCCTGGGTTTTCCCATGAAGTGAATCTTTATTAGTTCCAATTTCATTGTTTATAATGTATTCATTTATATTATTTACATCTTCTGGCTTTAATTTTGATAGATCATATGCATTTAAAAACTCAACAATTTCATCTAGGTTTTTGAGATTTTGGAAATTTATGTTTTCAAAATCTCTCCTAATAAGTTTCTGAATTGCATTTGAGTCTTTTATCAGGACACTATTTTCATGTCTAATTTTGTTGGTTTGTGTCTTCTTCCTTTCTTGACAGATTTGCTAATGGTTTGCCATTCACAAACTAACCTTTACAAAGAACCAACTCTCTTGTCTGGTTGATTTTGTGTATTGTTCTTTTAGTCTCTGTTTCATTTCTAATTCTATCTCCATTTCTTCCCTAATCTGTTTTTTCTTGCTATCTACTGGTATGGGATTGATTTCTGTTGCTTTTCAAGAGCCTTGAGCTATATCATTAGGTTGTTTATTTGAACTTTCTCTGTGTGTGTGTGTGTCCTGCACTTGTAGAAGCCTTGGCTGGTCCCAGAGACTCAGTTGGGTTGTACTCTCATTTTCATTGGTCTCCAGGATTTTTAAATTTTTCTCTCTGATTCCTTGAGTGATCCACTATTTATTTTAAACTGTACCATTGTCTCCCAGGATTTCTGTAGTTTCTCTTGTTGAACTGCAAAAGACTGTAAAAGCGATTTTATTTTAAATATAGGAATAAAATAAAAGGGAAATGAAGGGATGCAGGTGAAATTATACCATACTATCTGTTTGGACCCAGTGTAATTATAAGGATTCTTACAAAAGAAAGGAGGCTGGAAGGTCAGGGTTAGAGTCAGACTTCTGGAGTGAGAGCGCGAGAGCAAGGCTGCAGTTCCCAGCCTTGAGAGGGGAGATGAGCATGTTTGCTGCCCCAAAGAGGGGTAAGGGGAGACTATTTCCATTGTAGATTGTCCAGAAAAGAGCCTGCCTCTTGCCCTCCTACTTTCAGTCCAGTCAAACTCGGTTCCGACTTCGGTACGTTCGTAACTCTAGGCTTTTTAAAGCACTATTGGGAGTTATTTGTCATGGCAACAAACAGGAAATTCATTGAGCAGTTTGATAGTGTGGGAAGTGGACAGCAATTGAATGAATACCTAAAAAAAATGTGTCTTTGTAACTGGGCAATAGCAAAGGTTGGATGAATTTTGTAAAGTGAGTTTTTGAAAAGCCTAAATTTTGTTAATCACAGTTTCAGTTGGTAGCAACCTCAAGTAAGAATAATGGTGGATTTAAGATTGTCATGTTAGAGAGCTCACGGCAGTACAAAGCTCAGCAGAGGTGCGCAGGGGGACGTGTGGGATGTGGATGCTGCATGTTCAGCAGACATTGCTCAGCAGCCTTGCTGCCCCAGCCTTATTTCTTGCCTCTGTGTGTTGAAGTCTATGAGAAAGGCAGACTGAAGGAAGGACAATTTAAAAATTCTGTATATTTTGTGGGGGGAGGGGTATAGAAATGAGGGAGGGAGGAAGAGGAAGACACAAGGAGAAGGGAAGGAGGGAAAGACAGAGAATGGGGCAGGAGAGAGAAAAAGAGAGAGTGCGTGTATGTTCATGCTCACAGAGATCAGAGGAACACATCGCGTACCCTATTCTGTTCCTGTCTACTTCATTCCCTTGAGGTAAAGTCTCTGACAGAAACTGGAGCTAAGTCAGTGGCCAGCGCTCTCCAGTGAGAGCCTGCTCATGGTTTATACTTGGGTTCTTGGGCTTTGAACTCAGGTCCCCATGGTAGCAACATTCTTAATCCCAGGAAACTCCTCTGTTTGCTGAGGTGTTTTCAAGCCTCTCTTCTCACATTCCAAAAGATGCATTATATGCTTTGTTTTGGTAAATATAAAATCTTTTTGACATTTGTAACACTGAAATATTTTATGAATTCTGAAGTTGAAAAATGAACTAAATATGTCAATATGAAAAACCTGCATATGTTTAATTTATCTTAAAGTCATAGTTATATTGAATGCAAATATATATCAATATTTTAGTCCTGTTAGATTACATAGCTTAGTCCCTCTTACCCAAGCCTTACAACTTTACAAGGACTCTAGGCTCTCTATAAAATAATAGAACACTTGAATATAGATTTTGCTTTGTGTGTTTTTAGCTCTCTCTCTCTCCCTGTCTCTCTTTCTACACACACACTTTAGCTTTAGCTCTACTGCAGCTTTATGCTATTTATTCCTAATTAGATTTATTTATTTATTTATTTTACCTGAGCATACATATGTGCATGGTGCCCTCAGAGGTCAGAAGAGGGCATTGAATCTCCTGGAACTAGAATTACAGATGGTTGTGAGCCACCATGTGGGTATTGAGAATCAAACTCAGGTTCTCTGCAATACCAAAAAAATTTAATTGTCAAATAAATCATGCCAGCTAATATTGTAGGATATTAATTACATGCGAGCAACATTGAAGCTTAGCACTATTTGTATATGCTGTAAATGGATTAACATGAAAGATTTGTATATGTGTAATTTATCTTAAAAGTTGTCATAGTTATATTATAATGTTACCTTTGGGAAATCCCAAATCACAAAGCTAACAAGTAAGAAAATTAGGGCTCAAACTCAAGCACTCTGAGAAGAGTAATCATATAGGCAGGCCATTTTGAAGAGTTCTTATAAAGTATCAGAATAAATGACCCCAGTTAGATATGTAAATCATCTTTTTATGGTAGGCACCAGGAACCTGTTCTTGTACATGGCACACTGATTGTTGTTTTTGCCACGTTCTCCTATTATTACCACCAGCCGCATCCAAACTATTATGCACCACCATCATACAGAGTAATGTGACCAACCAGTTGTGGAATGAAACTTAGAATTTGTGAGCCAAGGAGAATATTTAATGGAATGAGGGAAGGAGGGAGAAAAGTAGTTTACTGAAGCACCTGGATAAAGCATTGCAAGTGTACAAAACAGACAGCTTGTAGAAAAAAATTAAGGTGTGAAAGCTTAAGATACATTAGTACAATTTTTAAATGTCATAAAAGTTGTCCTTCATACTGCATTTCTTAGAAAGACTTATTTTCAAAACCATTGATTAAATAAATGTCTGTTTGGAGAGAGTTGAGTGTCTTCATATCCTTTCTTTCTAGACATCAGATGCATAATCAACCACAAATTTCCTAAGACTGAATCTTCCTATTGTTAGTGGCAGAGTTGGCTGCTATCTGAGGAGTTTCTTGAATAGCTGGACTGAAAAAGACCTTCAAGTCACAGCCCTAAGCTGAAGACATAGCTCATCAATAGATTACTTATCTAGTACCTGTAAGAAAGTTCTTAGGATTGATCCTATGCACTTTTGAAAGGAAAACAAGAGAATAATGAAAATTCACAGTATTAACAGAATATCACTTTTTAGAGGGACACATTTCCTGAAATTCGAAATGTTTAAATATGGATGTCGATGAGCTTTGAATATTCTCTTCTGTAGTTTAAATTCAAGGTCCTGAACATTCTGGGCAAAGGTTTTTACTACTGAATTATACCCCCACTCTTTCAAAAATTTATTTGTATAATCTTTAATTATTGTGCTGTGTTTGGGGTGTGTGGGTGTCACACGTATGAGTGACTGTGGAGGACAGAAGCGGGCATTTGATACTTTGGAGCTGGGTTTGTAGGAGGTTGGTTGGTAGCCACTGATGTGGGTCCTTTCCTAGGGACTATGAAATTTTAACCTTTGAGTCATCCTATGGGCCCTCCTCACTTTATTATTATTATTATTTCATCTCTTTATTTATTCTCTCATTTTTTACATTCCACCTGCAGTTTCCCCTCCCTCTTGTCCTCCCAGGGTCTCAGATACACCACCCTTTCCCCGCATATTCCACTTCCCCTCCGTTTCCCTTCAGAAAAGAGCCTCCCAGGGTACCGACCAAACACATCATAGCAGGTGCAATAAGACTAGCACCTCCCTCATATTAAGGCTGGAAGAGGCAGCCCAGTAGGAGAAAAAGAGGGCCCCCCAAACAGGCAAAAGAGTCAAAGACAGACTTCGTGCCCACTGCTAGGATTCTCCTCCCACCCACCCCCCCCACACACACACACAAAAGAAAACTACAAGCATGACACATATAAAGAGGTTCTAGGTCGTACCCATGCAGGCTCCCTGATTGTGAGCTCAGCCCCTATGAGACTCTGTGAGCCCAGGCTTCCTAGTGGTAGCCTTAACCCCCGGTCCCTGCAATCCTTCCCTCCCCCCACACCTTCCACCAGATTCTCTGAGATCTGCCTAGTTTGCCTGTGGGTCTCTGCTGATGACAATTGGACAAGGCACCAGTCTATGAGTATAACAGAATATCATTAGAAATCATTACGTTGACCTTTTTTTTTTTTTGGCCACTCATGTTTGGTTCTACACGAGGTCTCTGGGCTGTCCAGCCTCTGATCCAGGCCCTCCAGCCAGTGACAGGGATGAGCTCCCTTTTGTGGCCTGGGTCTTAAGCTGGACAAGCCATTGGGCGGCCACTCCTTCAAGTTCTGCACCACCTTTACCTGAGCACATCTTGCAGGCAGGACAAAGTGTAGGTTGAAGGTTTGGAGGCTGGGCTGGTGGCCCCGTCACTCCACTGGAAGTCTTGACTGGTTACAGAAGATGATCATTTCAGGCTATGCATTCCCCGTTACTAAGAGTATTCACCAGGGTTACCCACAGAGATTCCTGGGAGTTACCGTTGTACTAAGTCTCTACCTCTCCCCTAAAAAGCACCTCAATTCAGGTTGCCTCTCCCAGAACTCTCTCCCTCTATCCTACCCCTACCTGACCCCTCCTGTTTCCACCCCACGAGCTCCCAGTCCACCATAATATCTATTCCCCTTCCCAGCGAAATCCATGAGTGTCTCCCACGGAGACCTTCTTGTTACGCAGCCTCTCTAGGTCTGTGGGAACGTAGCATGATTAATTATCCTGTACTTTAAAGCTAGTATACACTTATAAGTGAATACATACTAAGAGTGTCTTTCTGACAATCACTCAGGATGATTTTTTTTAATTTTAATTCTATACATTTGCCTGCAAATTTCATGATGTTATTTTTAAAATAGGTGAGTAATACCCATTTTCTTTATCTAAGGTTGAGGGGCATCTAGGTTGTTTCCAGTTTCTGGTTATTATGAATAAAGCTGCTGTGAACAGAGTTGAGCAAGTGTCCTTGTGGTAGTGTGGAGCATCCTTTGGGTATATGCCCTGGAGTGGTATAGCTGGGGCTTGAGGTAGGTAGATTTTTAATTTTCTGAGAAATAACTATATTGATTTCCAAAGTGGGTGCACAAGTTTGCACTTCCACTAGCAAAGGAGAGGTATTGCCCTTGCTCCACATCCTTGCCAGCATGAGCTGTCACTTGTGTTATTGATCTTAGCCCTTCTGACAGGTGTAAGATGAAATTTCAAAGTAGTTTTGATTTGTGCTTTCCTGGTGGCTAATGATGTTGAACAATTCTTTAAGTGCTTCTCAGCCATTTGAGATTTCTCAGCAGAGAATTTTGTTTAGATTTGTATCTCTTAAAGATATTCAGGAAAAATTTAAAAAATCCTGCAGGCTTACATTTTTTCAAACACGATTTCATTTAAGGTTCTTAAACACCTCTACGTCCCTTCCCATGCCCTGAGCTTAGGCAGGAGATTAGTAGGAAAAGAGACTGTAGACCTCTTTCAGCTACTTCCTGCTGATTAGGGTTGTTGGGTTCTTTGGTGTTATACCAATCTCTGTCGTCCGGACACCAGCAGTCCAGTCAAACAGCAATGGATTAGACGACAGCAGAGCAGAGCAGCAGCAAGCAGCAGCAACGGAGGTGGAACCACTCAACACAGCGGTCCTCCCAAACAGCAAAGAAACATGAAAAGTTCTCCGGATCATTTCTCTCTGCAAAAACCAACAAAGCATTCCTAACTTTTGCAAAGTGTAGAGATGCAAAAAGCATTGTCTCACTATCTGTGGGCTTCTATTTACCTCTTCTCTGTGTTCACACAAGAACATTTTTCAACTAGCAAAACCCTCGCCCCTCGCATGAGAAATTTTCCAGCTGACAAACATCACACGCCTTTTCACAGGCCGTTTTTCAAAGGGGAAAAAAAAAACATTCCCACATCCCACACTTGGAACCAAACCAAATAATAATAATAATAATAATAATAATAATAACATGTTCTCATGACACAACTGAGTTTCCAAAGAAACAAGAAACTTCCACTTCATAATCCCTTAAAGAAATCCAAGAAAAAACAAAAACAAAAACAGTTGAAACAAATGAATAAAACTGTTCAACACCTGAAAATGGAAATAGAAGCAATAAAGAAAACACCAACTGAGGGAATCCTTGAGATGAAAAGTCTATATAAGTGAACAGTAACTACACAACGCAAGTGTCACCAACAGACTACAAGAGATGGAAGAAATCTCGGGCATTGAAGACATGATAGAAAAAATTGATACATCAGTTAAAAAAAAGGTTAAATCCAAAAAATACCTGACACAAAATATCCAGAAAATCTGGAACCAAACTCAAGAATAAGAATAGAAGAAGGAAAAGACTCCTTCCTCACTCTTTAAAGAAATATCCTGAAGTCACAAGAGCCTCTTTCTTTTAGCAAAGAAAGATACGTGTAGAAATATTTAAAGCATGTCAAGAACAATGGAAGCATATTTTAATCAGTTAAGGGTCCTCTCCTTTTAATACAATATCAAGGAAAGCTTTTTTTTCTCTCCCTTGTATTATATTTTTATAGTGATAACATATGGCTTGAGAAAAAGAACACAGCTGTTATAAACACTCTGTAGACTAAGGGATGGTGATTTTCATTATTCATACAGAGTACTCACCAAGCTACAATTTTTTTTAATGTGATAACTGGAATCTTTCAGAAACATCAAATGGTAGGTGTTGATTCTGCCTTTGAGTCTAACTTTCCTTTAGATATCATGGTGTTTCTGATAGTTATACCTGTATTTATACCTGTATTTCAGGGATGTTGCTTCCTCGGGTCTCAGACTGGAGAAGGATTCAAGACTCAGGGACATCCAATGACAGTCTGATGGATAGGACAAATAGGCTCCTCCTGAGCCATGGTTAAAAGAAAAGGAAAGTGATTCAAGCCTCAGAGTAGATAACTGTATTTTGACATTTTTTTAAAAAATGTAAATTGTGCAATGGAAGACTTGTTAGAATCTTATCTTAAGAAAATGACAGTTATGACTGCTATGCTCCTATTTATGAAGTGCTTAGTTTAAACAGCCAAAAATATTACCTCAGGGAAATAGCATCTCACCAAATCTTTTTCTTTATATTTTTTAGAGATCTATTTTACTCTGATTTTAAATTGAACACTAGATTCTTTGCCTTGTAACATAGCAGAAGATATGCTTCCCCAAACTAAAATACTAAAAACTCAGACTAAAACTAAATGTGCTTTTGAGGTTTCACCTGTGTGTCTAAGCAAGATCAGACTAGAATCAATGAGAAAGCAGAATGTCATTGGAGAGCCAGAGGTCCAGAAGATCTTTTATTGTAGAGGACTGTTTTAGCTATTCTGGGTTTTCCGTTTTCCTTATGAAACTGAGTATTATTCTTTCAAGTTCTGTAAAGAATTGTGTTGGTATTTTGATGGGGATTACACTGAATTTGTCCTTTGCTTTTGGTAGGATGGCCATTTTCACTATGTTAATCCTACCAATCCACGAGCATGAGAGATCTTTCCATCTTCTGAAATGTTCTTTAATTTCCTTCTTCAGAGACTTGAAGTTCTTGTCATACAGGTCTTTCACTTGCTTGGTCAGAGTCATACCAAGGCACTTTATATTATTTGTGGCTATTGTGAAGATTATGTTTTCCCTAATTTCTTTCTCAGCCAGTTTGTCATTTGTATACAGGAAGGCTACTGAGTTTTTTGAATGAATCTTGTATCCAGCCACTTTGCTAAAGCTGATTATCAGCTGTAGGAGTTCCCTGGTGGAATTTTTGGGGTCACTTATGTACACTATTATATCATCTGCAAATAGCAATACTTTGACTTCTTCCTTTTCAGTTTGTATCCCCTTGTTCTCCTTTAGTTGTCTTAATGCTCCAGCTAGGACTTCCAGTACTATGTTGAAGAGATGAGGAGAAAGTGGATATCCTTGACTTTTCCCTGATTTTAGCAGAATTACTTTGAGTTTCTCTCCATTTAGTTTGATGTTGGCAACCAGCTTGTTGTATATGGCCTTATTATATTTAGGTATGAGCCTTGTATCCCTGATCTTTCTAAGACTTTCATCATGATGTGGTGTTGGATTTTGTCAAAGGCTTTTTTTTTTACATCTAATGAGATGATCATTTGATTTTTTCTTTGACTTTGTTCATACAGTGTATTACATTGATGAGTTTTCATATGTTGAACCATCCCTGAATCCCTAGGATGAAGCCTACTTGATCATGGTGGATGATGTATTTGATGAATTCCAGGATTAAGTTTGTGGGTATTTTGAGTATTTTTACATCAATGTTCTTAAGAGAGATTGGTCTGAAATTTTTTTTCTTTGTTGAGTATTTGTGTGGTTTAGGTATCATGGTGATTGTGGCTTTGTAGAATGAGTTTGGCAATGTTACTTCAGTTTCTATTTTGTGGAATAGTTTGAGGAGTATTGGTATTAGCTCTTCATCGAACCATCAGAACCTGGGCTTTTTATGTTTGGGAGACTTTTGATGAATGCTTCTATTTCCTTAGGATTGTTAAACTGTTTACCTGATCTTGATTTAGCTTTGGTAGGTGAAATCTATCAAGAAAATCATCAATTTCATTTAGTTTTTCCAATTTCGTGGAATACGAACTTTTGAAGTAAGACCTAATGATTTTTTAAATTTCCTCATCATCTGTTGTTATGTACCCCTTTTTCATTTCTGATTTTGTTAATTTGGATAATCTCCCTCTGCCTTTTGTTAGTTTATCTATCTTGTTGATTTTCTAAAAAAAACAGCTCTTGGTTTCATTGATTCTTGTATTGTTCTCTTTGTTTCTAATGTATTGATTTCAGCCCTGAGTTTGATTGTTTTCTGTTGTTTACTCCTCTTGGGTCTGTTTGCTTCCTTCTGATCTAGATCTTTCAGGTATGCTGCTAAGTTACTAGTATGGTATCTCTATAATTCCTTTATGAAGGCACTTAGTATTATGCATTTTCCTCTTAGCACCGCTTTCATTGTGTCCCATAAGTTTGGGTATGATGTGCCTTCATTTTTATTGAATACTAGAAAGTCTTTAATTTCTTTCTTTATTTCTTTCCCTGACCCTGTGGTCATTAAGTAGGGAGTTGTTCAGTTTCCATGATATTGTAGGTGTTCTGTTGTTTCTGTTGTTGTTGAGATTTAGCTTTATCCATGGTGGTCTGATAAGATGTAGCAGCTTATTTCAATCTTCTTGTATTTGTTGAAGCTTGCTTTGTGACCAAGTATATAGCCAGTTTGGGGGAAGGTTCCATAGGGTGATGAGAAGAAGTTATATTCTCTTGTGTTTGGGTGAAATGTTCTGTAGATATCTGTAGATATCATTTCATTCATGATGTCTGTTAATTTATTTCCCCATTGAGTTTCTGTCTTGATGATCTGTTCATTGGAGAGAGTAGGATGTTGAAATCTCCCACTATTAATGTGTGAAGTTTGGTGTGTAATTTAAGCTTTATTAATGTTTCTGTTATGAATGAGGGTGCCCTTGCATTTGGGGCAAAAATATTCAGAACTGAGACCTTGTCATAGTGTATTTTTCCTTTGATGAGCATGAAGTGTCTTTCCTCATCTCTTTTGATAAATTTTGATTCAAAGTCTATTTTATTAGATACTAGAATGGCTACTCCAGCTTGTTTCTTGGGTATGTTTGCTTGGAAAACCTTTTTCCAGCCCTTTACTCTGAGGTAATGTCTATCTTTATTGCTAAGCCGTGTTTCTTGTATGCAGCAGAGAGATTGGTTCTGTTTTCATATCCATTCTGTTACTGTGTATCTTTTTATTGGGAAGTTGATAGCATTGATGTTGAAATATATTAATGACCGGTTGTTGTTACTTCCTATTATTTTAATGTTGGTTGTGGTGGAGTGTTTGTGTGTTATTCCTTTCTTTTGGTTTTGCTGATATAGGTTTATTTATTACCTATCTTTTCCTGGGTATAGTTGGCCTCCTTATGTTGGAGTTTTCCTCCTAGTATCTTCTGTAGGGCTGTATTTGCAAATAAGTACTATTTAAGTCTGTTTATGTCATGGAATATTTTGTTTTCTCCCTCTGTGGTGATTAAAAGGTTTTCTGGGTATAGTACTTGGGAATGACATCTGTGGTCTCTTAATGTCTGTGTATCTCTCCAGACCCTTCTGGCTTTTAGAGTTTCTGATGAAAGTCAGGTGTAATTCTGATAGGTCTGCCTTTTTATGTGACTTGGTCATTTTCCTTTGAGGCTTTTATTTTTTCTTTGTTCTGTACATTTAGTGTTTTGATTATTATGTGGCAGACTGATTTTCTTTTCTGGTTTAATCTATTTGGTGTTCTGTAAGCTTCTTGTATGTTTACAGACCTCCCTTTCTTTAGGGTGGGGAAGTTTTCTTCTATGATTTTGTTGAAAATATGTTTCAGGCCTTAGAGTTGGGAATCTTCTCCTTCTCCTATTTCTATTATCCTTAGGTTTGGTCTTTTCATAGTGTCTCAGATATCCTGGATGTTTTGTGTCAGGAGATTTTAGATTTAACATTTCCTTAGACTAACGTAACAATTTCTTCAACCATACCTTATGCCCCTGAGATTCTCTCTCTTCCATCTCTTGTATTCTGTTAGTGATGCTTTTGTCTATAGTTCCTTTCCTCTTCCCTAGGTTTTCCATCTCCAGAATTGTCTCAGATAGTGTTTTTCTTATTGCTTCTAGTTCCATTTTTTTTTAGGTCTAGAACAGTTTTATTCATTTTCTTCTCCTGTTTGATTGTAGTTTCCTGTATTTCTTTAATTTCTTTAAGGGAATTTGTTCAATTCTTTTACCTGCATGATTGTATTTTCCTGTGTTACTTTGAAAACTTTATTTTCCTCCTATTTAATGCCACCACCATTTTCATAACCTCACATTTAAAATCTTTTTCTTGTGCTTCTGTTGTGATAGTATCTCCAAGGCTTGCTGTCTTAGGATCGTTGGTTGCTGGTGGTATCTTATGACCCCGAGTTTTATTGCTTGTGTTTTTATGTTGGCTTCTAGCCGTCTGGTTGTCTCTGGTGTTGCCTGGCCTGGTATTCCCTCTGATGGGGTTCACTGTCTGTGTCCCAGATGGGCCAGGCAGATAGGGTACACGCAGAAAGAGCTCCACTCTGAGTGCTGCTCTGGCACCACACAGGCCTACTCAGGATATGGGACAACGGGGCTTTGGTCCAGCTCCCAGCTCACCTTTACTGAGTTTGCTGTCTCTGCTGGGCTTGGTGTCTGTGATCCAGGGTTTCTCTGTGTAGCCTTGGCTGTCTATATTCACTTTGTAGACCAAGCTGACCCCATCTATCTGCCTGTCTCTGCCTCCCTGAGTGCGAGGATTAAAGGTGTGTGCAACCACGTCAAGCTTGAAGTAATTTTATTATCATTAAAGGAGCTGAGTTCCATCACAGCATTTTTCAAACAAACTTGTTTTGCCGTTTCCTTTCCTTGCCTCTCCCCCTCCCTTTTGTACCCTTTTGCCCCAGTGTGTTCTTTCCTGGTTTTATGCTGCACTTCAGCCCACCCCGTGCCCCATTCTCAACACCTCTTGTCCTCATATCACTTCCTACTTAGTTTTACAGCCTTTAATTAGCACCCTCATTTAATCTATTATTTACATATATACTGCGGTTGTTTAAATGAGAATGGCCCATAGGCCATCGAATGCTTGGTCTCTAGTTGATAGAACTGTTTGAGAATGATTGGGAAGTGTGGCCATTGGGGTAGGCTTTGGCGTTTCTTCCGCCCAAACTATTTCCGGTCTCCCTTCTCCTCCTCCAACCTCTCAGCTTCTGGGTTGTTGTCTCAACACAGACGCTCTCAACTGCGGTTCCGGTGCTGTCTGCCGCCTGCGGCTGCCATGCTTCCTGCCAAAATGGTCATGGTGTCACCTTCAGAAACTCGAAGCCCAATAACTCTTCCTGGCAACGGAAAAGTAAATAAGACACAAATATTAAAAGGTAGCATTTGCATAAATGAGAAATTACAGTTGTCTTTATGAATCTGAGTGGCAAAACTTAGTGTAATACTTTCCTTATCTACCCACTTTCCTGCAAATTTTTCTTTACAGATGAATGAAATTCCATTGTGAATATGTGGCATATTTTTTATTTTTCTGAGTAAACAGGAAATTTCTTATAGACACTGAAATAAACTGATGAACTGTGTCAGTTTTTGATTTTAGAATGTCTGTTTATTAAAGACAGTCTAAGACAAGAAAAAGTAAATTAAATATGACATACAACACATAATTACAAACAGATGAAAATTTTGCCAATAAGTGGTTTTGCATGCATGTCTTTTAATTTTCTTTGATCTGTTTCCAAGAACTTGGATTTCAGAGAATAAGGTATTTTATAGAGACTAATATCATTGACCAGATGGCTTAGTGAGTCTTGCCCAGGGGTGTAAGTACATCAATTTTATGTAAGGGACAATATGTTTCTTGCTTTTGGTTAAATACTTAGGTGAGATAGCTTTTATTAACATGAACGGGGAACTCTCTGAGAGGGTATGGTCGCTTTTACTGAGTTTTTGTCATCATTATATCAGAACTCTATATAATTTACGCTTTTGTAATTACCCTGACAAAAATGGGAGACATTTTAAAATAGAGGCCCTTATACTCTTGGCTTCAGCGACAGACTGTTGAAGCAATGGACAGAAAACAAGCACAATTTTCCCAGAAATGCCATGGTGGGGAAAAGGGAGGGACCTGCTGAAGGGGTACTTGCATTCCGGGAACATATTCCACTGAGTTCTGAGAATTTACACCATTATCCTGAAGGAGAGACTGGAGCTGTGAAAACGATGGCTCAGGAGGGAAGACACTTGGACAAGATGTTTAGTTATGAACACCTCTTACCCATGCTTTAATAAAACTTGCGTCAACATCATCAAAAGTAAGCAGGTGAGCCTCTTTCCAGTGTGGCTAAACTGACCCCATTTCCTTCCTCTGATTTCATTCTTCCTTGTCACTTTAGTAGTATTGGAGATAGTGGCTGAACCCAGCCTGTTCATAAAGGGCTCTTAGAGTGGCCAGGCTTTTACTCCAAAATCTCTGGTTCATCTTATGTTTATGTTTTCCACTCTGGTTTGACATTTAACAGTTTTCCCCCATTAATTTGGAATTTGTGTGTTGAGTATGGTCACTCATTATACCAATTTTATGAACCTCCTTATCAAATTCATCTAAAGACAACCTGGAGCATAGGTCACAAGAAAGTTTAGAAAGAAACCATGAAAGAAAATAACATTCAGCTCTGGGTTGATCGTTCTGCTTCTCAGTCTAAAAACTATCTGTGTTACCGTGATCACAAGAAGACAATGGGCAGACATGTTGATCTTTCCTTCCATACTGTAAGTTCTCAGCCCTCTTTCCTATTAATTCATTTACTGAAAAGTGAAGACAGAGAAATACTTGTCCATGATCAGATAATTTTTCTAATGCTATTATTAAATTAATAATAATAACAATAATATGTAAGCACTTTTTCAGAATCTTAGGAGCAATACAATAAGAACCATGTTGCAATGATTCTCTCGGTAAGGTATAATAGTTTAAAACTGTAGTGACCTGTATGCAGTGTCAGATGGTAACACGTCTGGAGGAAAAATAAAGCTGAGAGGGAGGACTGGTCAGAGCATGATAAAAAAGGGGGGGGGCAAGGAGAGGAAAGTCAGTTTTCCCATCAGATTCAGCTGTTTAGTGTGTTGTTACTTTAAATATGTTATCTGTTACTGAAATTTTGTGACAACCACTCAGATTTTTCACCAGTAAAACGGAAACCATTGCATGTGACTTGGTCAGGAAAAGGTACTAACAGGAAGACAGGAGGGTAGAATTCAGGAAAGAGATGGAAGCATTAATGGCGAGATGAGCTTCCTGCTGTGTGTGATAGAGATAGAAATCTTCAGAGCCCTTGTCCCTACAGGTCACAGCTCTGGCTAGAAAGGACAGTTCTTTTCCATTTGCTCTGCCATCGAAGTTTCCCATGAAATCAGATTCCAAATTCAACTGCTGGTTGGCAAGGGACTCAGAGAACATTCATTTCACTCTGCACTGAGAGTGTGGTACTGAGCTGATAACAGAATCACAGACAAAGATGGAAATCAAATTTATTGTTGTAAATTATGTAAATGTTTGTTTTCATCCAAGTACTTCTTACAGGGTGTTTGATATGATATTAAACTTGCTCATTTAAGTTATAAATCAATTGACTAGGTTTGAGCTAATTAAGTCATTTAGAGCATAAAGAAAACCTCATTGGACTGAGAACAGCCTAGGATGTGGAGTACAGGCTGTGGAGAAAGCTCTGTTCAGTACTTTTCCTGAGTTCCTAAATATATCAAGTATAAGAATCAAGAGTTGTCTGAACATTAATTTATTCATTAATATTTTATATCAATTTACTAACTTTTTAAGACTGCCATAACAAATTATCACAAATCTGATGGCTTAAAACAACAGATTTTTTTTCTCACAGATCCAAGGTACTGGAACCCGTTGGTCCATGTATATAGGGATGTCTTCCTATTTGTAATGAGATGAGCTTATACCATCAATAGCATGCTACAATCCTTTATCAGTAACCTTTGTTTTGTCTTAATTGAGAGAAAAAGAGGCACAACATAGTCACTGTTCCCCAAGAGTTCACAGTCTAGAAAATAAAAAGAATTTGGAAAGTAACCATGATACGAATGGCGAGAATGAGGTGGCCAGTAAGTAGTTCATCAGGATCCCACAGAGGGTCAAGAATCATTTTGATGAGTTTAGAATTTTCAACTGTAAATTCAACACTGGCTAAAACTTTTCTTAAGAGCAGTGTGAATTGTTATAACAAAATTGGAAATTAGAAAATGGAAAATTGGATTGTTAAGAATGTTCTGAAGTTGTACAGTGCTCAGTAAAGCCAGACTCAGAATGGAGGTGGCTAACACTGACTTGTGCTGGATATATGGACGGGCAAGTCATGTTTTGGTGTCCCAATTTAAAAAAAATGTATTTGCTGCATTTTCTAAGGCTTGTATTTCCAAATTCCAAAAAGACAGATATTCTATGATAAATTTGAGCGCTCTTTAAAATTTCAAGTTACATATTAAGAGAAAAAAAATACAGAGCTTATTGTGACACTAATCTGGAAAATAATATGAAAAAGCAAACAATAAGAAACAAAAGCATAAAGATGTTTTAAAAACTACACAGAGCTGGATGAGTAGAGGAAAAAGAAGGAAGTTTGAGAACACAGGATATTGAACTTGCTGCCATCTGTATTTCGTAATGCCACAGCTGCTACCCAGAATTCCTAGATAGTTTGTATTTGCTTTCTTCAGAGGTTTCTGAGATAAATTAGACATGAAGACATGTCTGAGATTCTGAAACTTTTATTCCTTATAATGAATAATTTCAGGCTTTAGGCCATTAAAATTTGTCAATTCTCAGTTATTTTAAGGAGCTACCTAGTGTCTTGACTTATTTACTTCAGAACACAGCACTGAGGACATTTATCTATTATTATTTACATTCTTCCTTCCTTAAAACAGGCTTTGTTTACTGTAGGATCAAAGTTTCTAGGTTTAAGTAACAACACAGTCATTATTTTTAAAAACAATGTTTTCTAGAGAGTAAGACACAGTAACAGCAACATGTAGCATTTCATGACATAGTGCACAAACAAATTCAGGCATAACAGATATAACAAATAAAAAATAAATTTCATTCACTAACTTTATGTCAGTTAGCATTAACTGTTAACTGACTTCTGTCATTTTAGTGAATTGAATCAGCATAAAAAACTGTTCATCATTTTTTAAATTATTAAAACATTGAACAGTAATTCTCTTTTATTAAATGGAAATTATAACAGAGCATAGGACCTGAAATTCTGAAAATGACTATGGATTAATGAAATAAAAATCACAATAGAGTTGAATTCTCTTAGATACAGATTAAAAGTTAATTCATTTTCAGAAGAAGAAAGAAAACTTGAAATGACAATTATTATGACAAATGATGAGAATGAGAATGTGTAGCAAAGGGAACACCTCTCTGTTGCTGGTGAAAGTGCAAACTTGTACAACCACTTTGGTATAATTGTACAATCAGTTTGGTGCTTTCTCAGAAGACTGGGAATAGGCCTACTTCAAGACCCAGCTATACCACTTCCCAAAAGAAGCTCTACCATACCACAAGTACACTTGCTCAACTATGTTCATAGCAGCTTTATTTGTAATAGCCAGAAAATGGAAACAATCCGGATGTCCTTCAACTGAAGAATGGACAAAGAAAATGTGGTACATTTACACAATGGGGTATTAATCAGCCATTAAAAGCAATAACATGATGAAATTTGTAGATAAATGTATAGAACTCAGACCAGAAAGACAAACATGGTATGTACTCACTTATAAGTGGATATTAGTCATAAAGTGCAGGACAACCATGCTACAAACCACAGACCCAATGAAGCTAAATAACAAGGGAGGGGGAGGGGACAATGGGGAATGCTTTAATCTCAGTGAGAAGGGTAAATAGATTAGACATTTGGGGAGTGGATGGATGGAGGGGACTGTCTGGGGAAGGGGATGGGGAGAGACTAATGGGAGAAACAACTGGGTTGGGGGTGGGAATCTGGGATGAGGTAGAAGCTTAGGACAATGGAAATGCCCAGGTATCTATGTGGATGATTCTTGTTAAGACGCCTAGCAATGAGTGAGGTGTAATCTGACCTGGGAATCTCCTGTAACCAGGCAAGTCTTTCAATTGAGGGATTGGGACACCAACCCAGCCACAAAACATTTGATCGATCATTTGTCCTACCTACAAGAAGTGCAGGTTAAAAGATGGAGAAGAATTTGAGCAAATGGCCAACCAATGACTGGCCCAGCTTGAGACCCATGCCATGCAGTGAGCCCACCCCTCCCACTATTAATGATATTCTCCTATACTCGCGGACAAGATCCCAGCACAACTGTCATCAGAGAGGCTTCATAAGCAATTGATAGAAACTGATGCAGACACTCAGAGCCAAGCATTAGGTGGAGCTTGGGGAATCCTGGGGAAGAGAAGGAGAAAGGGTTTAAAGAGCCAAAAGAGTCAAGGACACCAAAATAAAACATATAGAGTCAACTAACCTAGGCTC
Source organism: Pachyuromys duprasi (assembly GCA_028658305.1). Taxonomy (NCBI): domain Eukaryota; kingdom Metazoa; phylum Chordata; class Mammalia; order Rodentia; family Muridae; genus Pachyuromys; species Pachyuromys duprasi. The sequence goes on along the minus strand of CM053766.1, from coordinate 4,935,024 downwards.
ATAGGGGGCCAGAGAGACTGATGTGCCAACCAGAGGGCATGCATTGGATGTACCTAAGCCTCTGCACACATGTAACAGTTGTGCATCTGGGTCTTCATGTGGGGCTCCTTAAGTGGGAGCAGGGGCTATTTCTGACTTTGTTGCCTGCTTCTGGATCCATTTTCCCTAACTGGGCTGCCATGTCTAGCCTCAATACAAGAATATGTGCCTAGTCCTACTGCAACTTGATATGCCAAGGAAGGTTGCTATCCAAAGAGTTCTCCCCTTTTCTAAGGAGAAGCTGGGGAGGAATGGATGAAGGGAGTGGATGAGAGAGGGAAGGCTAGAACAAAAGGAGGGAGGAGAAGCTGCGATAGGGATGTAAAGTAAATAAGTAACTTAATCAATAAAAAATAGTCATCATCATATAAATAGAGACATGAACTTGAATTTTTTTGTACCAGACTAGCTGTACTGAGGAGTGTCTTATAACTGGTAAAGCATTATTTTTGAGTGTTTGTATTTCCAGAAAAATTTAAAATATAAAGTGCAAAAGTTCTATTCTGTTTCTGTGGAAACTCTTGGTTAATATAAGATATTATATAATTAAAAAACCATATCAGTGGTTTTGGGTTTTTTTTATACTTTAAAAACAAATATATCCATTATTATATTTTACTTTCTATTTAAAAGTCAATATTCAAAGTTAAAATATATAATAATTTTTAACTTTGTTGAACTGATTTTTGTTTACAGTGGGCAATAGTTAATTCACAGCCATAACCAGTCAAAATCCTGACAGCAGTTGACTGAGGAGTCCTCTTCCCTGTACGGGGCACTGGGCACCCTCCACAGCTCAGCACATTAAGGAAAAAGGTCAGAAAAAGTACCTAACTGGAGGATGGGAATGAGTGCCACAAAATGTCAGCTGCAGATGACATGCCACAAAATGTCTGCTGCAGATGACAGGCCACAAAATGTCTGCTGCAGATGGCATGCCACAAAATGTCTGCTGCATGTGACAGGCCACAAAATGTCTGCTGCAGATGACAGGCCACAAAATGTCTGCTGCATGTGACAGGCCACAAAATGTCTGCTGCAGATGACAGGCCACAAAATGTCTGCTGCGGGTGACAGGCCACAAAATATCTGCTGCAGATGACAGGCCACAAAATGTCTGCTGCAGATGACAGGCCACAAAATGTCTGCTGCAGATGACAGGCCACAAAATGTCTGCTGCAGATGACATGCAGATGCGCTCAAGAACTTTCAGCAGTAGCAGCTACCTACTGAAGACCTGCAGAAAGCCAGGCCTGCCAGCATGCTAAAACGGATAGAGGAGAGGTTCGTAAGACTTCAGACCTCCCAGAGGAGTTCTTGACAGCTAAAGGTTGCGGGGAGAGTGGTAGAGATATTCTACAGTGATGCTCTAGAGGTAGAGTGCCCTTACTCGATGAAATAAGCCCCTAGTCATGCTCATGTAGAGGGATTTTAACCCAGCAACGTGGCTCCTTTGCCTGGAATACACACACACCCTTAGTATACACTTTTAATCCCAAACAAGGAAGGTAAATTTAGTTGGTAGAAGGAAGCAGCCATGTTGGAGATTGTTTGAGTTCAGTGTGGGTCATCAGAGACAATTGAAGCCAGAGAGCAGCACTGAGAGAAAAAGAGGAGGCAGTTTTTACCAGGACAACTTTACAGAGATGGATTAAAGACAAAACAAACTAGACATAGGTGAAGACAGAATGAGCCAGAGAATTTGGGGAGGAACCAGAAGATTAGAACAGATTGTTAAACATAATATGAGGTCAAGCAGAACAATTCTGTCACAGGCTGAGAGAGAAGCCAGACTCAATTAGTCAACTAGGAGAGGAGTTTGAGCCAGAGCAGCCAAACTCGCCAGCCACAGTTCAGAAAGAACTACCAAGGGTGAGTTTATTCAGCAGTTAATTCTCAGAGACTGAAAACACTCTAGGCCTAGATTAGATTGTACGGAAACTAGAAGCTTTCAGGACTAGACCTTGGTTAGCAGTCAGGGGCAGTAAGCTTCTGAGACAACAATTACCTCAGGTGTGTGAAACTACTGTTACATGCTCAGAAATGATACTCTAATTAAAAACAGTTGGTCACAAATGGTGATGATGGTGGTGGTAATGACATCAAATCTAAGCCTACACTTTATTTTTGGTTATATTGGACTTTGGTGCAGTCATTAGTCTATCATAGGTTCCCTTTCTGAGGTGAGTAGACATGTGTGTGGTGTCTCCCAAGAAAGTCTCTCATAGAACACTTAAGCGAGTGGCACTTCCTGGTGAGATATTGCTGATATACTCAGAAGCTGGCGCGCTGAGCTAAGAGAGGATTTCTTGGCAGTGAAGCCATTAGACTCTGGCTCAGGCCTGGGAGACTGAGCCACGCTGGGAAAAAAATTTCAGGAAAAGTTACTGGGGGGAAAAATAGTCAACTCAATCAAAACCCTTAAAGCTTAACTCTCTCCTGAATACAAGCTGTGGTGGCGACCCAGAGCCTGGGGCAGAGTGCTGTGTGTGTGTGTGTGTGTGTGTGTGTGTGTGTGTGGTGGGGGAGGGGGTTGAAATACAGAAGCGCTGCAGGGGAAAACCAACCTCAGCACTTGACAGAATCGTCACTCACAGAGAGGCAGAGCTTCAGCTTTACAATGGCCCAGTGGAGGTTCCCTGCCCTGTGCCAACTCAGTACAAAAGGTGTCCTTACTGGGGAAAATGCAATCTGGATGACCTAGGGAGTCAGGCAGTAAACTGACAGTGACCCTCCTAGTATTTTCAACACTGGCCACATCTGTATGTGATCTTGGGTTATCTACCAAGGATGATACCATGCTAACATCTGTGTATGTTTAAACTCTGTATCGGGGATATAGAAAAACGTTTCCCAGGGGCCAGTTCTAAATAAATAAATAAATAAATAAATAAATAAATAAATAAATAAATAAATAAATAAATAAATAAATAAAGCAAGATTGTCTTTGACTGAAAAGCTACATGATAGGATAACAGAGTGCACATGACCAATGCCTCTAAAACATGATTCCTGTCATAAGACTCAAAAATGTTTGTTTTGGGGTTTTGTTGTTGTTGTTGTTGTTGTTTTGTTTTGTTTTTTTAATTTGAGGTGGTTGAATGGAAAAAAACAAAGTCTAAAAAACGCTTATTTTCTCAGAGGTCAGCTTTGCTCAGTTAGTATAAGCATTCCAAAACGGACTAGTTTTTATGCTGGTGGAAGAATTTTTAAAAGGCCAGAGACAACTCTCCTAAGAAATTGTAGGCATTTCTATATAAAAATTGGAACTCTGAATTGGAAGTGATGGCCCCAGCCTGTGATGGCAGGAGAAGTTCTCTGTTCCCCACACCCGAACGAAAACAACCAAACACCCAAGCACGTGGTGCAGAGACGATCTCACTTAAAATAGGAATCAGTTTGTTCCGCAAGCAATGAACTCTCTTTTCTCACATAAGCCATTTTCACAAGCCTTTCATGTGTAGCAGTATTACCTAGCTTATGCTTGTTTGGATAGTTTCATGATCTTTTCTGAAAATGCTTTTATTTTACAATTGAATGTGGTAGACTTGGTTAAATAGCTATTTCAATGACACTCTACGCTGAGCTTTGTGCTCATAAATACATCTGAAATGCACTGTGCTGGTTTTCCAGGGATTCTGTAGTCAGTGAAATCAACTGTTCTTGAATTGGGAGTTATTATAATTTTTAGCACTCTATACCCTTCTAAGAGTGTCACTTAGCTATAAACTATTGGAAAACAGGAGAACGTCTCTGTAAGAAATCATAGATAAGCCTTCACGTGCACCCAATATATTTTCCTAGCCGGTAATCCAAAAAGCAAAATGGATTCTCTGCTTTGCTTTTCTGCGGCTGTGTTGAAGACCAGGAGCAAAAGTAACCTGAGGAGGAAACAGTTTATCTCATCTTCCAGGTCACTGACGGAGACTGACTAAGGCATTGTGGAAGAACATTGATTCCTGGCCTTCTTTCTGAGCATTGCAAGGCTGCCTTTCTTATAAATACATCCCAGGCCCACCTGCTTAGGGATGGCACGAGCCACAGTGGCTGGACCCTTCTGCATAGATTAACAATTAAGAAAATGGCCAACAGACATGATCACAAGACAATCTGATACAGAAAAGTCTTCAGCTGATGTTGCCTCTCCCCAGGTAATTTTAGACTTGTGTCAGATACACCTCAGAAGCTAACTATGACAGCAGATAATACTGGACACATATCATTTGTGTTTTAGTGATCTTTCTTTTTTTTAATTTATTTATTTTTATATCAATCACAGGTTAGGTACTTTGCATCCCAGGCGTAGCCCCCTCCCTCATCCCCTCCCACCCTCCCCACCCCTCCCTCATCTCTCCTCCCCGCCCCCTCCAAGTCCACCAACAGGGGAGGACCTCCTCCCCTTCCATC
>CM053766.1:4886711-4930478 GCA_028658305.1 Pachyuromys duprasi | reverse complement strand
TAAACGAGCATTAATCATCCCAACCTGGGTCCTCCTTCTTGTATATCTTCCCTACGTGTGTAAATTTCAGCATGACCTTCCTATCCTATAGGTCTATATAAGTGAGTATATACCATATGTTTCTTTCTGCTTTTGGGATACCTCACTCGGGATGATCGTTTCCAGGTCCCACCATTTGCCTGCGAATTTCATGATTTCCTCCTTTTTAATTGCTGAGTAGTATTCTATTGTGTAAAAGTACCACAATTTCTGTATACAGTCCTCAACTGACGGACATCTGGGTTGTTTCCAGGTTCTAGTGATCTTTCTTAATACAAAAAAATTGAAATTGTGCTTTATCTTTAGGAGATATTTTGTTGTGATGATATTGTAGTGTGATTTTTGATAAAATATATAAGATATATTAATTTGATATCATCCAAGGCTCAACTACCAAAAACCTGATATACTGATGTATTATTTGCTCATATAAGAACTGTCATCAAAATCACTATTCTAAATTTTTTTGTCCTTATTTACCTGGAAGCTCTTCAATAAAGTAGGTGGGCATTAATCATCATTTATCTACAATGTTAGTGTAGATTATTATGGGATTACTTCGGAAAATTCTATCACAAAGTCATATATTTATTATAAAAATTTTAATTAGCAAGTAAACATTAGGCAGTTCTTATAACTAGAATGTTTATTTCCAGAAGTTTATATTATTTTCCTTTGAGGGGGTTTGACTACACCTGACATTACAGTTTCCCTTCAGGCAGATAAAAGAACATTCCATTTCTTGAATGTTCTGCTCTTAAAGTCAGCACCTAGGATGGTCCTACAGTGTAAGAAACAGAGGCATTTATAGATCAAGCATCAGGCATCATCTTAGAGATGTTAACATTTAGCTGAGTGAGATTAGACAGTGCAGCGGGGCATGGTGGAGGATGCCTGTAGTCCCAACATTTGGGGAAGCATAGCCATCCAGATCTCTGTGAATTTGAGGCCAGCCTAGTCTACAAATCGAGTCTGGGACAGCCAAGGCTACACAGATACCCTGTCTCAAGAAACTGGACAATGCCCTATCCTGTTTTAGCTAGTTTACATATGTTGCACACTCCTGGTTCAGTCAGTTACAGTCCACTTCTAATTCTTACTCTGATAGTTAAAGAAGGTGGCAAGCCCGTGCTTACCTGGAATGCCTGGCTTCACTGTCATGGTTCTTAACTCCTTCTCCTTGTCACACTGGCTGTTTCCAATACTATGTTACTAGTGCTGAACACATTGCAGTTATTAGGAATAAGTTCACCAGGCTTCTGCTGTGTGCACACAGCTTCTTCCTCCATGATGCCCCACAGACAGCTACATACATACAACTTTTATTTCAATACTAGCTCTTCATTTCAACATGAAAATACATTTGAATGAGCTATTCATATCCTACTACAGAAACCATATGACTATTTCAAACAAGCATGAATATCCTAACTGAGGCTTGTTCTAAGACCATAAGAATATAAGCAATTTTATTGTTTAATGTGATAATATTATGTTATGTAGGTTAACTTTTCATACAATATCTAATAAATTAACAAAGGTGGAATTACTAAAACATGAGGGAAATGTTTTAGTTCTATTCCTGTTCCTCCTTTTTTGTGAGAAAGAGAGAGTTTAACTTTGTAGCCCAAGCTCACCTAACAGTGATCCTAATGTTCTCCCCATGAGCACTGTCATGATAGGAATAAGCCACACTCACTTTTCAGCCAGCACAGTGTACATTCCACCCTATAATCCTATTTACTTGAGAGAAAGAGGCGAGAGCACCACTCAAACTCGGAGGTTTGAGCTCAGCCTTAACAACAGAGAAAGCTCCTGTGCTAGTTTGATTCAGTCATCAACCTAGAGGCATTTGAGACAGGAATCTCAATAGAGGGGCGTTCCTAATCAGATTGGACCGTGGGAATGTCTCCAAGGGGCATCTTGATTGTAATTGATACAGGAGGGCTGCGGCCGCTGTAAGAAGCACCATTCCCAAGGCAGATGTCATGGGTTGTCTAAATCCTAGCAGAGTGTGTGACTGTGTGAGAATCAGTAAGCGGCCATCTTCTCCACGATCTCTGCTCCCCTCTCCCAGGAGAGGGGAAGTGAGAACTGACTTTCTCACTGATGGGCTGTTACCTCAGAGTGTGTGCCACAACACCCCTTCCCCTCTGAAGCTGCTTTAGGAGACAGCATTTATTACAGCAAGGGAAAATAAACCAGAATCAATCCAACTATCAGAGAAAACAGAACAGAACAAAACCCAGTTTTAAAGGAACAAATGAATCGAAAAGCACAATGTCGTAGCTGATTTCACACCAGATTTATTCCATGAGTTATGCCTTACATCCATGTGGCATAATTGCTACAGTCAATAACTCAAACCGATGTGCTACTATCAACCAGGGTTTGAATATCACCACGGTTTTGTTAGCTTAGCCTTTCTGTCTCTCTTCTGAGCACTGTATTACATTCAGTGGTCATGTCTCCTTAGGTTCCTTTTGACTTTGGCGATTCCTCAGGCTTTTGTTCGGTGGGGTTGTAATGCAATTAGTAAATTGTCATGTACTCTGAAAGCTTGTTAAAAGCAGATGCTGGGGGTGGGGGTAAGGGCTCTCCTGGTTTAAACTCCAATTATTTATTTCAAGTGTTCTCAACAAAAAAAAATGTTTTTCAAACATCTCTTCTAGAACAGTCTAGTGTTGAGCAAAGTAAATAACAAAACAGCCCTAGAACAACAACAAAATTACTTTTCTAAAAACAACTAAAAGATGAAAATTTTTGCAACAGAAGGAGGTTGCTGTTGTTTATCACACGATATGGAATTTTTGCAAAGGGAATGAGGAACTGGAAATGATTTGTGGAAAGCTCATCGGTGGAGAGAAAGCTCAATCAGGGACATGGGCTGATTATCTCACCTTCCCTGTCAGTTTCTGCTGGCAGTTGATAATGCTTGGCTTGATAATGTTATCTGTCTGCTGCTAGTCCTTCTTTTATGCGGACACCCAGCCTGAAGGTCACTGGTCTTTGCTGAGGACTCTGTCTTAAGCTGGAAGTCCAGCTGATTCTACTGAATGTTCACAAGCCAGTGATTTGATGGTGGTTCTCTCTATCTGCTTCTTGCTACTTAATCTTTTTTACTTTTGCTTCCCACACTTGACAAAATCACTTATTCGAATCTAAAAGCTTATACAGAACATAATTGCCGTGGTCAGCATGAGCCACAAGAAGACTTGTTTCTTTTTTTCTTTTTCTTTTTGTACTTAAATCATATTCTTCTCTTCTCCAAAGTCCTTCCGTATCTGCTCCCCCTCTCTACCTACCCAAATTTAAGTTCTTTCTCAAGAAACAAACAAAAACACATTACAACAACAAAATCCCCCAAGAAAACAAGAAGACAAAACTAAACCATACCCAATATGGAAAAAAAAATCACCAAATTATAACCAAACAGAAGGAAACACAAAAAACGTGGAGTCTGGTATATGCAGATCAACTATCCCTGAACATGAAGCCTGCTAGTGTTTGGTTCATGCAGCGTCACACTGTTGGAGAAAATGGATTTTCCCTCCCCAAGGAATATAAGCGACAGTCCAGTTGTTAACCTTTACGGTAGTAGCTAGGTTTTCATTCGTTCATTCATGCACTCATCCATCCATCCTTTTATTTTTAAAAATTGCTACAAAAATAAAACATAAGATAATGCAAAAACTTTCATATCAAAGTTGGACAAGATAAACCACCAGAAATAACATGCTAAAATCTGTACACCTAAAGAAGATAAACCAGACAGAGGACCAGGGGTAAGATGATCAATCCTTACTTAGAAAGACAAATGGGATGGTCATTGGAAATAGGAGAAAACAAGTAACAGGACAGGAGCCTAGCACAGAGGGCCACTGAAGACTCTACCTAGCAGTGTATCAAAGCAGATACTGAGACTCATAACCAAACCTTGGGCAGAGTGCAGGGAATCATATGAAAGAAGGGGGAGTTAGTATGACCTGGAGAGGACAAGAGCTCCACAAGGACCAAATATATCTGGGCACAACGGTCTATTCTGAGACTGTTTCTCCAACCAAGGACCATGAATGGATATAACCTAGAACCCCTGCCCAGATATAGCCCATCGCACCTCAGTATCCAAGTGGGTTCCCTAGTTAGGGGAACAGGGACTGTCTCAGACATGAACTCAATGGCTGGCTCTTTGACCCTGTCCCTCCCCTTTACCCGAGGGAGGAGCAGCCTTGCTAGGCCACAGAAGAGGACATTTTAGCCAGCTCTGAAGAGATCTGATAAGCTAGGATCAGATGGAAGGGGAGTCTGTCAGTGGACTTAGAAAAGGGCAGGAAGGAGATGAGGGAGGGAAGGTAGGATTGGGAGGGGATGAGGGAGGGGGCTATAGCTGGAATACAAAGTAAATAAACTGTAATCAATATAAATAATAATAAATAATTAAAAAAAGAAAAAGAAAAACACCAGAAAGAAAATAGCCCAAGAGAAAGGCCAAGAATCAGAGACCCACTGAAGTGGAAGTTTCTGGTTTCTTTGAAGACTCAATTGTATCGTGTGATGTTTTTCTGGAAGCTGTCTTGTGAGAAGGCACACAAAGTTTTGCTGTGAGCTGTCTCATGCTAGGGGCATGATTTTGTCCAGCTGAAAGCATCTGTGGGTGGACGTTGAGGAAAGGAGACATACAGAAGTCCAAGGACAGTGCTACAATGCTTCTTGGATCAACATTGCTGTGTAGATTCAGAGAAAAGTTCAGAGAACTTCTCCAGTCAATCCAACTGAGTCTTGCTGACTTGTGATCCAGCAGAGTCCTGCTGTTTCTGCTGAATCTTGCTGATTTGAGTCAATGTTTTGTGTTGTCATTTGGACTGGACTACTGGCATTTGGACAACGAAGTGTGTACTCACCCAAAGGAAGTAGTTCCTAAATGGTGTATAACCCCCTTTTCCTAGTAACCTTCTTTCTCCCCTACCTCTGGTCAGTGGGTTGGAAGGGAAGTAAAAGCATTTAAGAACCCTACATAAAGTAGATTTGTTGAAAAATCTAAGCCTACACTCACTCATTTGCACACCCAGAAATCACACATACACACACTAAACACTAAACTGGATGCTAAGAACTGTGCAGACTCAGGCAGGCCGTGTGCTTGCTGCCCCAGTCTCGCTGAGTTCATTAGAGCTTTGCTCACGTTGATTTAGATAGCTTTGTTTGCTCAGTGACTTCCATATGCTCTAGCTCTTAACCTCTTTCTACCTCCTCTTGTGGAATGGCCTTGAACTCACTGGCACAGGAAAAGACTTTATGAACAGAACACAGTGAGCACAGGAACTAAAATCAACAATTAATAAATAGAACCTCATGAAACTGAGAGATTTTTGTTCCAAAGGAGTAAATATTCCAAGGTTGCTGAGGAAATCTCTGGCTGAGTAGACTTCCCTTTTTGCAAGTTGGCGCAGGAATAGGTAACGCAGGCTGGTCTTTGTGAACAGAGTTCTACAGGCTGAGAGCTTTTGAGCAACGCCATGTGGCTCAAGCCTTGCAAACGGTTACTTGGAGAAATTTCCTGATGCTTTGGACCTGGTGATTCTGGTGTCTACCAACTGCCTATTAGAGACTACAGAGAACTGACCTTAGGCAAGACAAGTAAAATTTCATTTTAAAAAGGAGGTGACAGATTACAGAGCCTCAAGAAATGCTTCAGTGTTAGATATCTATCCTTAGGGACCAAGTGCATAGTCACCAAAATGTAGTCAAGAAAGCTACACGTAAAGAAGAGGCAATGTCAAGGCCAGGAAAATCTATCTGACAATTGCTGCTACAGGGCCAAATTGGGAGAGCAACACCTGGCATGGTGATTCACGGAGCGATTACAAAGGGGGTGAGAAGACGCTGAACGAAGAGCTGACCTTTCATGTGTCTACTGATGAAACAGGAGGAGAACAAATGTCGTCTGCATCTTGCAAATACAGTTAACAAGGCTCCCTGCGTATTTTCCCTTCTGCCTTTTCTTTCTAATGAAGAGGGCTTACTGCCCAAGGTCTCTGAAATCGCAGCACACTCCTGAAATTCTTAGACTCCGAGAAAACACACACACACACTTCTGTGAACATGCACCCATGCGTGCACACAGGTGCGCACGCATACACACATGCACATGTGCACATATTCACACACATAAACACATGCACACACGCACTATAAATTCTAACTAGTGAGGAAGTTTGCCTAGGACAGAAAAATAAATTATGTTGTTAGGTAAACAATTTGTATGGACAGGTAATGTTAACTTATTACAGTCATCCATAAATATAATTAAAGTAAAAGAACAATAAGTAGTGAAGAGAAAGATGTTTAAAAGATATAAGGTTAAAAATATTTTTTACAAAAATGAATTCATAAAGCAAAAGATAAAATAACTACCTTTTCAAAAATAAATAAAATATGAGAACAGTACTAATAAGGCTTAAGTTTGACTCCCAAAGAGTAGGGTAAGTCACCTAAGATTTATAGAAAACAAAATTTAGTGATGATATGTTTAATAATTAAAGTTTATTAAAAGCCCTGAGGTTCTATCAGCCTGATATTGAGAACATTTATGAATGCTGACCTAAAAGAAAAAAAAAAGGAAAAGAAAAGGAAAAAAAAGCATCTCTTATCAAGATAATTGCTTGTGTTTTCCTAACAGCTGGGATAGAAAGTAAATAAACTGTAATTAATATAAAAAATAAAAAATTTAAAAAAACTAATTTTGAACAAAATTAAAGTTTATTTAAAACCGTTTTTCCCCAAAATTTTACCTAAATGTTACACAAATGTTACAATTACAAGACTGATAAATCTGTCTTTCTGGATGTTCAGTAAGACAAAGTGTGGAGGCCTTTACCACTGAGGATTAGGAGGTCAAAAAGGATGCAGCCATTTTGGCCTTTGGCCTCTAAAGTCAGCTGGGATCCAACAGGACTTCTCTGGTAGGTTACCAGTTCTCTTGATCAGAGATGTCATGCAGTTTTCAGATTAAACCCTTACCAGTGAACCTCCTTCAAGAGGAGTGTCAACAGAGATGGACATGCTTTGTGCTTTCAAAGGGAGCTGTGTGGTCAGCACAAACTCCAACCCATCCCTCGAGGGCACAAAACCTAAAGGAGTCAGGCTCCTCCCATAAGTCCCTGAGAATAACCCATGAAGAGTACAGCTCCAAACTGTAAATTATGTTGCCAGCTTTCACTAATTAAAAAAAAACAACAACAACAATTTGTCAGTTTCCAATAAATGACTGACTGGGTTCATCTTTCTAGGATTAAGTGCTATTTAGAAAATAAACAAAACACACACACAACAACACTCAAAATGAGTAAAAGAAAAGAGCTACAAACTAATTAAAAAAATATTCCTTTTCTTCAGGAAATTCCAAACATCAGTAAATCTGTGGATCCATGATCCATAGATCCTAATAGTAAAAATAAGTAAAAAAGAAATAAGAAATGTCTTTATTACAAGTGTGTAAGAGGCCCAAGTTTGTCACACCCATGCTCTCAACTTCCCTGGTCATTACATACCCACGCTGGACACCGCCATTCAAACTCTCTTTAAAATGATGTTCTTTACTTAGCTTATAAAGAAGCAGGTTTCTACAAATCCTTCCATACCATCGTTAGTCTCAGTTAATTCCCCCCGCCCCACTCCTTCTTCTTCCTCACCACATCTTTCATTACTAATAGTAGTCATTTATGTCATGTCTATTTTTGTCTTCATTACTTTGGCTAATGATGTTTATCAATTTTATTTATCTATTCAACTTAAACTTCCATATTGATTTTCTGCCTACATGATATATTAATAGTTGTTCTTTTCTGCTACCATAACAGATCATCTTAGAGTTGCTAAATTATAAAGAAAAGAACTGTATTTCTCCCAGCATGGGAGGCTGAAGAGTTCAATATCAAAGAGCGACATCCTGTTGGAGCATCTCATAGTATCCTAACATGATGGAGGCCATCACACACTGGGGACCATGTGCACAAAATGGGTAAGAAAGATGAAACCATCTAGTTCTTCTTTGGCCCACTACTGGGGCAGTGGTATGAATTCATTCGTAAGGGCTGAGCTTTGGTCCTCATCAACTCTCAAAGGTCTCACTCCTTAATACTGTTAAGTTGACAGTTGAACTTGCCCTGTGTTTTAGAATTCTCAGCAAAAATTAAAATGAAGATAACAAAACTCTCAGTGGAGTTGCTTCTAGGTTCTACCTTTGTCCTGTAAATTCTGCTAGTTTTGTTTGTTTGTTTGTTTGTTTTTACAAACATTCACCATTAGTGCTAGCTCATATTTTTTGGAAACTTTTTTTTGGGGGGGGGGATGGTTGTTACTATATAATCTTCGATGGCATGCAACATGCTGTATAAACCAGGCTGACTTTGAGCTCAGCTGTGTCTGCTAGTCTTTGCCTCCACAGTGCCAGGTGGATTGTGCCATCACACTGAAAACTGACCCTCTTCTCCCTGGGTAAAACCACTCTATTTCTAGTGACATCCTCAGTGATGAAGTCTAATTTGTCTGCGATTAATTTCATTCTTATGGTTTTCTGCTGGGAGGTGTTAACCCATCGTCAACAGCAGCACCATTTTTATTTTTACGCTGGACCTAAGGCGTCATATGTGGAAGGCAGACTCCCTACCCTGAGCTACACTCCCAATCCAAGGTTCATTTTGTAACTCAGCTGTTGTTGTTGTTTTTTAATAGTTTGAGCAGGTTCCAGATGGAGAACATAGTGGGAACAGCTTCTACCACATTGAGAACTACCCTGTGTTCATCAGTGCTCATTCTTTTCTCTGTTTCCTTCCTTCTCAGGATTAGCAGACCTTGTTTACGACAACACTTTACCTCTTCTTTGTGCATTCAATAATTGCTTCTACTTTTCAGTACTCTACATTCTGAAATGTATATCTGAAAACGATCTAAAATTTCCATCTCCTAACACCTCACTATGTGCAGCACAGGAAACTTTCAATAAAGTATTGTCATTCCTGTGTCCCATCCAGGTGACATGGATGGCATTCACATTGCTTATCCATATACTATATGCATTCATCTAATGTCATCACTGTTACTTTAAGCAAACAGTGTTTATTATTATGTATTTATTACAGAGAGACTTTTATTATATGGGCTTAGCTGGCCCAGGACTTGCTATACAGACCACGTTGGCCTTATCTTCACAGAGATTTGTCCTCTGTCTCCTAAATATTGAGATTAAAGGAATGTATCAACTCATTTATATTCGCCTGTTGTTTGAGAAAAATTAAGTAAGAAAAGAAAAGTACTGAGTCCATTTGTTTTTTAAATTCTGTTTGTTTTAATTTTAAATTAGCAAATAATGTGTGATATAACACTATGATATTTCTGGACAAAGCATGCTTTAGTGACCCTCCTTTCCCATCTCCTGAAACCCCGACATCTTTTTTCTTCCCCTGCAGAGTCACAGCAAGTACTGATATGTCTTTTGCCCACTCTCCCATCTTTCCTTATCGCCTAGTACTGTCCCTTGGTCTTCTTGCTTATTTTATTTTTATATTTCAGTTTGGAAGGATGTATTGCCACATTTCACTCTCCTCAATTCTGTCCTTTTTTAGGTCATATTCTTATGAAAAAGCATTCTGTTTTCTAAGATCTTTTTTCTTTATTCCTAGTTTCTTTTTCTTTGCGTATGGTTTCCTTCCATTCTCATGAATGGCCTCTGACTTTTGTGAACCCTGAACACATTTATCTTATTGAAATTCCTGGTCTGATGTGTTCAACATCTGTGTTAAATCTGAACTTGATTCCAATAAGTTCCCTTTTTCTTTTTTCCTGTTCTTTGAAGTCTCTCACGAATGCAGGCTATGTTGAATTGGGTAGTAGGGATGGAGGGAGAATCATTCTATAAAATGACTTATCATTAGGATGGGCATAGTGTCTTGCTTGATGTTTGCTTTTCCATTGACAAATTTCTTTTATCTTTCATTTATCTTTCCTGTTGGTTCTAGGCATTCCTAAGTATTCCTTTCATTAAAGATTGAGTTTTATAACAGTTTCAAGCACAGTCTACTATCATTCTTCAAGAGCTTGGTAATGTATTCACCTGAGGATTGTGGGCAGGGTTCCATCAGTTTATGACCAAATCTCCATCCTTGAGTGACCTGGTTATGCTGGGCAGATGTGGTCAAATTCGATCCAGTGGCACACTGTCTGTTTGCCCACTTAGGTTCAGCAGTGAGTTTAGGAGAAGGTCCTTCTTCCAAATAAGATACGGTTCTCATGAGTACATTTTCCTAGAGAGCAAGAACCTTGTCATGATTTGCTCCTGGGAGTGTTTCACCCACAACTCTCACTTCCTTCTCTAGTCTACCAAAGCCACGGGGAATTTCTTCGTGGATTTTTACTGTATACGTCTGGTGATCCTCCAGAATCACTAACATGTCGATGTTCTCTAAAGCTGTGGCAACTGCAGACTCTCAGGCTCACTGAAACGCAGTGCACAGTCAGACGCCTGAAGGGCAGCAGACATCCTGGGATAGATTCCCACAAACTCCTGTGCCCTGTGGCTTGTGTGACTGCTGAGAAGATCCCAACTTTGCCTCCGAATCCTCAGCTCTCTTCCATTTTAGAGTTGTGTTTCACAGAGTTTCCGGTCTTATTAGTAAAAAAAAAACAAATTATTCATATTCATTCTGTTTAGGCTTTCCTTATTATGGCGTTAGGGTGACAATCTTAAAGCCCTGTTGATACATCAAAGCTGCAGAGAACAAAATGGCTATCCTTTAATTTATGTTACTTTTTTAAAAATTAGAGCAGATACATTTTTTAAAAAAATTGCAGTGCAGTAAAACCATCATACTAGCCAAAATTAAACACTTCAAATTTTGTAAAATATTCAAGTTACTTTTATTAGCTCCTTCTTTCTGTCAAAAGTTTTTGGTTTGCAGCATTAATTTTATGGGAGACCTTCATCACCCTTAACTGTAAATCTCTGTGAAAGTGGTTGTCTCTAATACCCCCTGGAACATTTTAACTCACTGTCCCATGTCATTGCAAAACTATGTTCTTCTTCTCAAGCTACAGTAACTTTCCATTAAAAATAAATAACATATACTCTGGAGTGAAGTCCATTCATCTCTATTGTCTGTAGAGCAAATAGCCAAATCAAACTGAGTAAGAATTTCCCTTCTGCACTCTGCCCAAAGTTTGTCTATGAGTCTCAGCATCTGCTTCTGTACCCTGCTGGGTAGAGTCTTTCAGAGGCCCCTGTGGAAAACTCCTGTCCTTTTTCCTGTCTTCTCCTACTTCCGATGTCTATCCTGTTTGCCCTTCTGAATGAGGAGTAAGCCTCTTCTCTAGGGTCTTCCTTGTTGTTTAGTTTCTTTAGGACTATAGATTTTAGAGCAGGGGCAGTCACTAGAATGAAAGGTTGACTGCTTTTTGATCACCTCCCCCTGGTGAGGTTGCTTTACTAGACCACAGAAAGAGAGGATCCAGAAAGTGCTGATGAGACCAGATAGGCTAGGGTCAGTTAGTAGGAGAGGAAGACCTCCCCTATCAGTGGACTAAAGGAGGGACATAGTGGGGAAAGAGAGAGGGAGGGTGGGACCTGGAGGAGATGAGGGAGGGGGCTACAGCCAGGATACGAAATGAATAAATTGTAATAAATGATAATAATAATGGTAATAATAATGGTAACAATAAAGAAAAAATTATAAAAGACCATCCCTTCTGTTTCTCTAGATAAAATAAGTTCCTGTGATGAGAAATTTTCTTTGACTTGTGTTAATTTTTTTATTGCTAGGTGGTAGTAGATGTTAGCAATAATAATTTTCTTAGAAGTTATGGAGGAGGAAACATCTGACTTCCTTTGTTTATAGCAGAATTTCCTATGCCCTACATTAGAAGGCCCCAGGGTTCAGAGGTCTTTTCTTTCTCAGAAGAAAATTTTTATATCTGCCAAGTTAGATAAATCAACAGAATAGCAAAGATGCAGAAGTGAATGGGAAAGACATTTTCTCCCTTAAATCTTGTGCTCAGAAAGCGGAGATCATTTGCCTCAGGGTACCTGAGATTTCGGCTTTGAAGGGCAATGGCCCAGACCTAACACGTTTGCTGTGAGTGTTCTCTGTGAGATTCAGAAATGGAGGATATTGCTGAAATAGAACATTAAAGTAGAATGCTGATTTAACGTTACAAATAAAGTCTCCATAAAATCTGAAATAATTGCACATTTACAAACCTAGAGTAGCTTTTCATCATCCACACTATGGAAACAACAGTGTTGATTTTCCATGATAAAAACAAGTTTTGATACATCCAGGATTCAAATTAGCTTTTTTAAAAAATAGAATTACCTAGTTCCCAAGTTTGAGTTTTATTTCTCATAAAAGGAATCTGAGCTCTGTGTACAAATGGCTGAGTGTAGATCTTGGGCAGGGACAGGGAAGAGTACCGGAAGCCAGACCTGGTGATCCACAGCTGTTCTTTAAGATCTCAAGGATGGAACACACAAGCGCAAAGCCTTCCTGAGTTGCAGTGAGTTCAAGTTCAGTCTAGGCAGTGTGGTGTCTCAAAGTTAAGACAAACAGCAAAACAAAACAAAACCCACCAATGAAAAGGACTGCTGACATAAATCACCGAACATGAGTTAGACCTGGGCTCAATCCCCAGCACTGTTGAAAAATAATGATCACCACACAAAAAAGTAAAACTTACATTGAACTATGTCATTGTGTCAAACAATAATAAACAACACAGAAATGATATATACAAATGGCAAAAAGAACCATTTTTAAAAACTTTCAGGAGGCTGAATAGATGGCCCAGTGGTTAAGAACACTTTCTGCTCCTCTGGAAGGCCTGACTTTGCATCCCAGAGCCTGTGAGGGGTGCTCATAACCTCCTGAAATCCCCGCTCCAGGGGATTTGACATTTTCTTTCAGCCTTCTCAAGTACCAGCACACACGTGGGAGACATACAAAGATACATGCATGCATACGTGCACGCCCAGACAAACACTGAGTATATTTTTTTGTTTTAAAAATCACTTTTTAAAAAATGAAAAACCTTAAGTAAGAAAACGGGAAAATGTATTATGGGATTATAATTCAACCTAGAAAATGAATATCCATGAGTTTATATTGACCCAACTAATTAGGTAACGAAGCAAGTGGTTAAATACAGACAAACATTCACATAGAGGAGCTGAAGAATCTCGATCAGTGTAGATGATCCACATCAAAGAGGAATGCTGCCTCCTCCTTCCTAAGCAGGGATGCTGCCCAGAATCTTCCTCCCAGAGAGTGTGCTACGAAGGAGGAGATGGCATCTTTACCAGAAGCCTCAGAGTTAGTGACATGAAAGAGGCCATCCCAGTGAGGCCTCTACCCCAAAGCTGCTGACTTCCGTGTAACCCTCCGAAAACCTCAGAAGAACACATTATGGAACAGCGAACCAGGAGCCATGAGCAGAAACAAGACAGACCACTTACAGGCAGGAGAACCCAGAAGAGGCCGGGAGGGCACGTATGGATGGCACCCTTCAACATTAACAGGACTTTAGCAATGAAGTGTGTGTGATTTTAATGAAGTGTGTGTGATGGTAGTAAGAAAGAACATTTGTTTTTAACTGTGAAAAGATGCCTTCTCATTACCTGGGATGTTAAATATGCGCACACAGAAATGAAAAGCAGCATTGAAAGTCAGAAAGATCTTGTGTGGATGTATATGTAAATTAAGACTGCCCTAAAAGTTTAAAATGTTTATTTAGTTATTTATCGAAGGTTTCCAGTTAGGTTGCAGAAGTAACTGGAGGAGAATTAAGACCACTTGTCTGTCTTAGTTATTTTTCTGTTGTTGTGAAAAAACACCATTACTGAGGCAACTAACTAAAGCCAGCATTTAAGTTGTGGCTCAGGCTTCCAGAGGGCTAGAGTTCATGTTCATCATGGCAGAAAGCATGGCAGCAGGTACTGCGGTGGAGCAGTGGCTAAGAGCATACATCAGATTTTTAAAAAGCAAGAGGCAGAAAGAGAAATCTGACTGAGGATGTCACAGGCTTATGAAATCTCAAAGCTTACTCCCAAGACACCCTGCCTCCAACAAGGCCACAGATCCTAGTCTTTCCCAAACAGTTCCACTGACTAGGAACCAAGCATCCAAACATATGAGCATATGGGGGCCATTCCCAGTCAAACCGCCACAATGACAATTAAGCATAGTCCCTCCCGTTTTAATTTCCTACTGCAGTGAGAAGTGGAACCCATTTACTCACCTACAATAAAAGGCAATAAAAGGATAGCACTAGGCAAAATAGTTTACTTTTTCTGTCCCTGATCACAGTGAGAGAAGTAATAACAAAATATGTGATGATTACAATGGTTGGCACTGATTGTCAACTTGAGTAGACCAATGAAAAGACAAGCCGCAGCACATATCTGCGAGAGATTCCGTAGATTAGGTTAGTTAAAAACACCATCATAAGTGGATGATATAATTCTGTGTCTGGGTCCTGGACTGAATAAAAAGGTGAAAGCAAGCTTAGCGCAGTGTGCGTTCCTGCTTGCTTTGTAATCACCAGTGTCAGGTGCATTTTATCAGTGAGCGGCCTCTTGCTTCTGCTGCAGTGCCTTCACCCCCACGGCAGAACGCACCCCTCAAAAGTGCAAGCCAGAATAAACCCTTCCTTCCTTCAATTGCTTCTTGTCAAGTAGTCTGTCACAGACTACTAATGCAATGCTTTTTAAAAAGCCTCAGGTTCTGGGGAAAGAAAACGCAGAGAAGCCTGGGGGGTTTTAAAGGCAAATGCAGTCTCTGCCTGTGGAAAGCAGAGATAGGGTCTAGTCGTGGTCCAATATCTGTGAGGTTGGAGCTAAGCATTAGTATGTGGATGAGAACAGAGGGCATGCTGGGGATGAACGAAGGTTTCTGACAAAGAAAGCCGCACATGCACAGCCCTGGGCACGGAGGACAGAATGTCCTGAGGGTTTAAACGTGGATGGATATGGATGGAGCAGAGAAGCAGGGGCCACGAAAAGAAACTGATCCTCCATGTCCGTCTTGTTTTGCTTTAAAAATACAGTAGTCCCCCGAGGTCTGGGAGTCACTCCATGCTGACCCATCACCAGCCTCCGAACACTTCTGAGAAGGCACTGCGCCGTGCAGGAAGCAGACGGGGTGCTGTCTGGTGTGGCGCAGCCCTTGGCAGGTCCTCTGTGGAGGTGAAAGCTGTGCCGTCTAGTCTGTCCCGGCACACACTTCGTACGTCATGTGCCCTAGCCCTGTTCCCACAGAGCCTCGTCGTCTAAGGACACACGAGAAAACGAGACAGCGCAGAACTGACAGGTGACACTGGCCTGCATGTCACTTCTCTCTCAAGTTCAAGGAAACACTTGAAGTGTAAACAAGAGTGACACTGGTGCGGGAATGACCCATAACCTTGAGTCTATTCTGCTTTCAGGAGCATCTTGCATGAACGCCATGTGAATATCATGACATTTTCAACAGATCTCACAACTTCTCTCACCAAAACAGAATGGAGAGCTTCCATCGCATTTGATTCATTCACATTTAATGAGAGGAGTCTGGGGCATAGTGAATCTATTATTAACAATTAAGAACGTTTCTATGACTCATTGACATAAAACTGACAATTGTATGATTGTCTATTTACCACAACGCTATTGATCAAATAACAGCAATCAGAACTTCCGTAGTTGTTCATGTTGTTTGCTACACGTGCCCAGTATTATTAGTCACGCAGACTGTTTACTGTGGCACAGTTTGATCTCATAATCATTTATATCTCACCAGTTTTATGGTTGCCCAGTGACATCTTAATGACATGCTATAGAATTCACTGGGAAGACATCAAGACCTTGGTTTCTATTTCTGAGGCTTGGATAATGGGAATTACACTTTCTGAAATTCCACAATGTTGACACATTTAATTTTAATTATCATGTGGGAAGTGTGGCTATTCAGAGAGCCCCCAGAATGTTAAGGCTTCAGTAGAACAATTTTCAGCAGAATAATTTCTAGAGTAGAATCTGATAAGTTCTTCCCATTAAATTTCTAACGAGTGGCCAATTTGCATTATTATTATTAATTGTTATTTTGGTTTTTGAGACAGGGTTTCTCTGTGTAGCCTTGGCTGTGCTAGACTTGCTTGGTAGACCAGGCTGGCCTCAAACTCACAGAGATTTGCCTGCCTCTTCCTCCCTGAGTACTGGGATTACAGGTGTGAGCCTTCGTGCCTGGCTAAATCTATTATTAATGATTATTATATGTGTAAGGACTCTTTGTTAGGAGTCATGGATATTTCCACATGTGTAACTAAATTACCTAGGAAGAAGCCTATTAAATGCTACTTCATATGAAAAGTACCAGGGTTCTCAGATGGTTGTTTACAGTACCTTCAATTTTGACATTACATATTGTAATATCATAAACCATATTTTCTATAGTACCTAAAATTATTCTGGCTAAAAATCATTCTGTCTTCTCAGTGCTGAACAATGTAATAAAGTCACAGGGTGCAAAGCCCGTAGCGCTTAATGAGTGATGTCACCCAATAGGCTGGTCTTAAACACCAAGCCTTTACTGTAAGGGAGAATGAGTAAAGGGAGATACTGAAGGTGTTACTTGAAAAGGGTACAGCTGTAACTTCGGCCCAACAGATGGAATGTGGAACAGAAACAGCTGCTTACTGACATCCAGTTTCCCATAGCAAACCCTTCCTCTCTGTTAAGACACATTCTTCAAGCCTGCAGGTGATACCTCATATTGCCTCTTTCTCCTAGCACCTCTTTCTCTGTGATCTCATGACTACTGCACCGCTAGGGAAGAGATATTCCAGAGAGTCTAAATGAATGTAAAAAAAGAGGAACACGCCTTTCAGAGCCAAAGGTTGGTTCTAGAAGAATGATGATTGCTTTCAAGATTAGTATATTATACTATCCAATTTGTTATGGAGGACCATGATGAGGAGTTCAGCAGAGATTTCAAAGAGGTTGTAGTCAGCACGTGCTGAAGCTGTGGCTATGGGGTTTAAAATCAGTGGCACTCATCTCCCCTGACTAACGGTGGAGGAAAAACACACCTGATGTTTAACCACACTGTGAGCATCTAGCATTTAAGAGTTAGCCAGCACTGCAGTGTCTTGGGTTGTCAGCGATGGGTGACTATCAGCAGCATGGCCATGACTTACTGATCCATGAGAGTGTCAGTTTGTATGGAGAAGGAGACCACTGCATGTATCTTTTATTGCCTGAGTCATGAACCAATTTATAAAAGGCTGCATTATAAACAAAAATACAGTCTAGAATCAACGGATATCTATAATACATAAAGGAAAGTAAAATGCATTTGACTCTTGCTGTTTGTCACCTATGCAGGCTTTTGGGCCCAGTAAGGCAAATAAGTTTGCCTTTCTAGGAATGGTGTGATTGATTGAAAGTAGCTTCTTGAGGTGTTTTGCTCAGAAAGGTGGTGAGGATATAGTGAAAAGGTTAATAAAAACATTTGAATAGGTTGGGAACATTTGGGGTTCAAGTAGTGAACAATGGCTTGTGTCATTCAGCTCTCCAACACTGCAGCACATGCCTGAGATGATCAACTTACACAGAGGAAACATTTAGTTGCGCTCATTCAGCCCATTGGTACCAATGCTTTGGGGCCTATACAAGATGGAAGCTTTGGGTAGAAGAAGCTGCTCACTTCCATATAGCTATCAAGCTGAGAGGACAGAGCAAGACAGACACACACAGACATACACACACACACACAGAATGATATGGACAGGTTCCCAAGGCCCCATTATCTCCTCAGTGACACCTCAGAGGCTTATTTCCTCTTTCTCAACCCTGTCTTCTAAGTCTTCCACCACCTCCCAATAACACCATGGCCATTATGGCTGGGAAACAAGCCTTCAACTAATAGGCCTTTGAGGACACTTATCAAGCCATAGCATGCCCATCTACCTAATAATATTCCGTTGTCTAGTAGCAGATATTACCTGAAAGAGCAAAGTTAACTCAATTGTTTATGTAACCCTAAGCATCTATTAAATTTTTAATTCTTCAGGTTTTACCTGAACCTGAAGAAAATAAAATCAACATGCAAAAAACTGTTTCTCTCTTCAAGTCATCACTAGTGTATAGTATTCTCGCATTTTGGAGACACTTTCTGATTCATGGAAATAAAATAAAGGACTGATGTAGTTAACGTAAGTCATGAGTTCTACTCTGAACACACACACCACATACACGCTCACACGCATGCATGTACAAATGCACACACACAGTAGCTCAAAATTTTTTACAAAATGCTTATGAGCCTGTTCCTGAGCTGAGGTTTCTGAGAACTCAAGGGCACAGTAAGAATGAGGATGGCTTTTAGCTGGACAGTTAGGGGTGGTTAGAAAGAAGACAGTGTGAGTTGGGAGTCTAAGTAACAGGAAACACATTCCTTGGCTTTGCCAGCAAACACAGAAACTCCTACTGGCAGCCCCAGACACATCTTCTGGGACTCATTTTCATAACCTCACAAATATGAGAAGCTGGTTAATAGGAAGAGCATCAGAAGAACTCGTTGAAACTTTGGTGCTGTAAGTAGTAGCCTCATCTATTTATACCAGCAGGACGGAGGTCAGCAAAGACCAGCTCACACACAGCTCTCGGGTCCTGTCCAATACGCAGGGCAAAAAACACCAGTCTCGCTCAAGGGTGTCTACACAGCCCCATTTTCCTTAGGATCCTCTTTTAAAAAAGACTTGACCCTTAACTGATAGCTGGTTTTCAAAGGGAGAATGAATCATGTCAGACATTGCAATTTTATTTTGTGAGAATTGGCAAGAGCTTTCTATTTTCTCATATTTTATGAGACCTCAAAATAGTTTTAGGAATTCCCCGCATTATACAGAGTATTGTAAAACTAAACATAGCTTTAAAAAGACTCCCAGCAGCTCTTGTCAGTGATCTGCAGCTTTGGTGTGAGCTCTTGAGTGTAGAAGGGAGCCGCTGCTCCTTTGTCCTGTAAACAGAGCTAACATGCTAGGTGTGTTCCGGGTCTCATGTTGCTGTGAGTCAACCTGAGAACCAAACCTAAGTGTCCCAGTCATTCCTTAATCGCTTTCTTGATCACTTTATATTGAATACTGCGGAAGGTTTCAAGGATGTGCAACCTTTATCCCTCTTCAGAAACAAGTATCTGTCTCCTGAGAATAATGCTTGCAGGCACATGCAGACTTTTAAAATTTTTTATGAGAATGTTATAAAGAACTTGCAAGTAAATAAAAACATCACACACACAAATTAGTGAACTTCTGCACATTTATGATAGGCTTTCAGAGGGAACAGATGTGGTGCTTCACATCACATTTGCAATTTCAGTATTAAATATGTTTATGCACCACCAAAACAAAAAATATCCATGGCAGAAACTAGGAAAACAATTGACTTTCTATCGTCTCATAACTCATGTCCATTATCTGATTCAGTATTTCCCCATCCTCCAATATTTATCTTTTCTTGTTCTTTTATTCATGTCAAACTGTAACCTAGACACCTCAAAGTGCTCTTAATAAAGGCTACAAATTATCTCTCCATGGGAAGAAAGATGGGTGCTATGACTTATAATCTTTCTATCTTTCCTCCTGTTCTGTCATATTCTGGATGACAGCAGCATCTTAGTCCTTTTTTGTTGTTATTGTTTTCTGAAATTGAAGTTTTTTAAATTAAATTTTTATTTTTTGTATTAATTACAGTTTAATTACTTTGTATCCCAGCTGTGGTTCCCTCCCAATCCCACCCTCCCTCATCTCCTCCCTGCCCCTCTCTAAGTTCACTGATAGGGGAGGTCCTCCTCCCCTTCCATCTGACTCTAGCTTATCAAGTCTCATCAGGACTGGTCCTCCTCTGTGGCCTAGCAAGGCTGTTCCTCCCTCAGTGGCAGGGGGAGGTCAAAGAGCCAGCCACTGAGTTCATGTCAGAGACAGTCTCTGTTCCCCTTAATAGGGAACCCACTTGGATATTGAGCTGCCACGGGCTACATCTGAGCAGGGGTTCTAGGTTATATCCATGCATGGTCCTTGGTTGGAGAATTAGTCTCAGAAAGACCCCTGTGCCCAGACTTATTTGGTCCTTGTGGATCTCCTATCCTCTCCAGGTCTTCCTAACTCCCTTTTCTTATAATATAATTCACTGCACTCTGCCCAAGGTTTGGTTATGAGTCTCAGCATCTGCTTTGATACACTATGTCCTTAGCCATCAGGGAGATGTAAATCAAAATGACCCTGAGATTTCCCCTTACACCCATTAGAACGGTTAAGATCAAAACTCAAATGACAACACATGGTGGAGAGGTTGTGGATAAAGGGGAACCCTCCTCCATTGCTGGTGGGAATGCAAACTTGTACAACCACTTTGGAAATCAATCTGGCACTTTCTCAGACAATTAGGAATAGTGCTTCCTCAAGATCCAGCTATACCACTCCTAGTCATACATCCAAAAGATGATCAAGTACACAAGGACATTTGCTCAACCATGTTTGTAGCAGCTTTATTTGTAATTGCCAGAAGCTGGAAACAACCCAGATGTCCATCAATGGAGGAATGGATATAGAAATTGTGGTACATTTACACAATGGAATACTGCTCAGCAATTAAAAACAAGAAAATCATGAAATTTGCAGGTAAATGGTGGGATCTAGAAAAGATCATCCTGAGTGAGGTATCCCAAAAGCAGAAACACACACACTGTAAATACTCACTTATAAGTGGATTCTAGACCTAAAAGATAGGATAAACATACTAAAATCTGTGCAACTAAAGAAGCTAAACAAGAAGGAGGACCCAGGGTAAGATGATCAATCCTCACTTAGAAAGACAAATGGGATGGACATTGGAAGTAGGAGAAAACAAGAAACAGGACAGGAGTCTTCCATCTTAGTCCATTTTTATTGCTATAACAAAATTACCTGTGCTGGGGTACCTTACAACAAAAAGAGGTTTATTTAGTATACAGTTTTTCTTTCTCAAAAAAATAAAATAAAATAAAGGTTGAATTGGTCAACCTGTGGGCCTGGCTTTCCGGCTCTCATAAAACAGTTTATGCCCACATCAGCTTAGAATGTTCAGTTGTTAGCTATACTGAAGTTTGTTACTGGTTTGATCCTTGTATTTTTACTTTCCATTTAAGGTGCCTCTTTTTTTTGCTATAAACCTCATGTCCAGTGTCTCTTTTTGCCCATCAGATGGTTATATATCCTCATGCTTCGGAAAAGATCAGACACTTTGTTTTCGTCTAGTAAGAACGTGAACAGAAGTAGCCTGTGTTCGTTTTGATGATACCTGAAAAAGTATGTGTGTGTGTGTGTGTGTGTGTGTATGTGTGTGTGTGTGTGTGTGTGTGATCATTGTCTTTATTCTTCAATTTCTCATACAACTGATGATGCGAAACTGTGTCCTGGAGGGAAGATGTAGAGCAGAGAGTCCTATGGCTGATACACAATGGACACATGGGGGAAACTAAAATAATAGTTGGAGGCCAGTGAAACATAGAGCTCTTTTCTGTTATTGCAAAAAGTTTCAAGTTAACTATACTCTCACATCTGTCCTGGGAAGCCTTCTCTGTTTTGACCAGCTAGTTCTGCCGTTCTCAGTTCCTGTTTATGTCTCTTCCTGGGTGGTCCTAGATGGTTCTGTCTTCCATTCCTCTTTCTCATGAACATGAATATCACCATGTAACTGTGTCAAATTAATCAAGGAAAACTAGAATTGAAAGGGAAGCAACCAACAGTGAGTCAATTCTCTTGGCACCAAATGCAGTGAGCCTCCAGAATCCTGTGAGCCGTGGTTATGCTGGGACATTTCCTTTGCAATGGTGACAGATGGAACGCTGAAGGAAATCCTACTACAGCTCTGTCAGATGTAATGATCCCGCTTTCTGTCATCACACCACCAACATTTACAGCTCTCTATGAAGTTTTTATCATAAACTGTAGCCAATTACTATTTTCCTCTACATGTGTCACGATTGTGTCCCATTTTCTGGCAGGTTCACTCAATTGCATTGGCTACAAAGGACAGTTTATCTTAAGATCACAACTGGATTCTAGTAAGCAGCTCATTCACTTACAGGCAGACTTAACAATCTTCCTTACTCTGGTATATTTATTTACATTTTTCTTGTATGTTTTATTTTGTGGGGTTTTAACGGTGCCAATATTCAAGCTTAAGACATTAGGGACGCTGAGAAAATGCTCTACCACTGAACCACACCTCGACAATGTGTACTTTTAAAACTGCTTACAGTGTAATTTTGGTCTACCATTCTGACAATCCCCAACATGGTTTTAGGTTCATGTTTTGTGATGCACCACTAACTTTAAAATGTATATTATCTGCAATGGGTTTTCCTAATTTTTCATTTACAATCCATCACTTCCTCTTGCTATTATACTTACTTTTACAGTAAAAGATTTATTTGCATATTTTAACCATGTTTTTTCCTTTCTCTTCATGTTAATTATTAGTACTTTACCTAAGAGTGTGTGAATGGAGTTCACACACACACATACAGGAACATGCACTCCAGGATACTGTGGCAATCTTGTGGAAAAAAATATTAAAGCAAATTTTCTAGAGTCTCTTTGTACATCTATAGTGTGTATATTTTTATTTTTTACATACCGTGATGTTTTGACACCTCAGAAACCTTTCTGCGTACTAGGCTGACCTGTGTTTCTCAATCTTGTAGTCCATGGTAGCTCAGTCTCCAAATGAGTTCCCTAGTAAGGGGAACAAGGACTATTTCTTACATAAACTCAGTGGCTAGCTCTTTGACCTCCCCTGCCCCTGAGGAAGAGAGCAGCCTTGTTAGGCTACAGAGGAGGACATTGCAGCCAGTCCTGATGAGACCTGACAAGCTAGAGTCACATGGAAGGGGAGGAGGACCTCCCCTATCAGTGGACTTAGAGAGGGGCAGGGAGGAGATGAAGGAGGATGGGTGGGGTTGGGAGGGAGTGAGGAAGGGGCCTACAGCTGGGATACAAAGTAAATAACTGTGATTAATATAAAAAATAAAAATTATAATAAAAAATTTAAAAAATAAACAGGGTAAAGTATTTTAAAAAACAAAAAGAAATCATCAGGGGCCTAATAAGAAAGGCTGCATCTTCTACCTGTTTGTTTAATTGTCTAGGAACAAATTCTGCACTCCAGACCACAAGCACAGGAGGCAATCATCCTGTACCTGAGGAACTTGGAACAGGGTCCAGGTCACTGGGAACCATCTGCTTGTGAATAGCCCACTGAAGTTATTCGGGGCAGGCCTGGCTCCTGTCCTCTGCTTTACGTTCTCTTTCCTGTGGAAACGCTCGTAAAGGCCTTGGTCTAAGGCCTTCCCCGGCTGCGGCCACTTTGTCTCCCTTCCTCCCTCCCTTTGTCCTTCTTTGTCTGTTCTTCTCTGCTCTCCCTCTCCTTTCCCTTTGTTTTGTTTTATTCCTTCCCTTCTCCCTCCTACCCTTTCCTTCCTTTCTTTCTGTATTAAAGAACCTATTTCTCAAACACTCTCGA
Organism: Pachyuromys duprasi; assembly: GCA_028658305.1. Classification (NCBI taxonomy): domain Eukaryota; kingdom Metazoa; phylum Chordata; class Mammalia; order Rodentia; family Muridae; genus Pachyuromys; species Pachyuromys duprasi. The sequence goes on along the minus strand of CM053766.1, from coordinate 4,906,855 downwards.
GCATCCTGGTCTGACTATTGTTAGCACTGAAGTGCTAATCTGTGGCAAACCCACAGCAGAGACCCAGAAATGCATAGTTGGGTCACTAATGGGCAACAAATCAAATGTACTAATATATAAGATGTAAAGCAAGCAGCAACTGATTATTAAAATTGATTCCATGTTTTCAGCTTGGAAAAACATTTGGGTGTGGGTTCTGAGTCACACAAGCTAGGCATTTTGGATTTTAACAGTTTTTTTTAAAATAACCATAACTATATGATTAAACATATTGAGTTTGATGATTAGTCTCCTGAAACCTTCAATAGCAATCTGCCAGCAAGATGTACTTGTGCAATAATGGCACTGAGGTCATAGGAATAACCAAACACTTTTTGATTGGTGTTAAGGCCCACTCAGTGAGGTGAACCCCATTCCTGACACTGCTAAAGTGGCCAAAAACTTGAGATTAGATAGGTGATGGGCTTAGGAAAAAAACGTACTATTATTATTCCACTAAAGAAACAGAGCAATAAAATGGGCCCTAATGACAAATTGCTATACACACAGAGCAAAGTATAGCTCAACACTCATCAAAGAAGCTTCTTCTTGTAGCATATGGTAATTAACAAAAGATCCACAACTGAAAAAGGTGCAGAGAGTGAGAGACACAGGAGCACTCAGCCCTAAGGGGGACATTTTTTAAACCCCTCCATTCAAAGCCAGAAAGAAGAGACAAAAAGTGGGGCTGACATAAAAAGTCAGTGTCATCTAGACACAACAGGAATGATGCACATGTGACCTCACAGAGTCCCTAACAGCACGCACAAGAACTGCACAAGTTTAAACAAGAGAAATTCCTCACATGGAGAAGAGAGGTAAATGAAATACCTCATCCCTACCTGAGAAGCTGTTTGCAACTGATATGTCTTGGGAAGGGAGAAATACGTTTTCTCTAACAGAGTGCCATGGAGCTTATAAGCATACTCTAGGGCAGGCCCCATGCCCAGGGGTAGCTGACCTACACAAAACAGGCTCCATGTTTTTGTATGTGCTTTTTGTTTTAACTTCGTTTGGTATTTGTAATCTTGGTTTTATATTTTATTTGTTTTCCTGCTTTGAAAGCTTCCTGCTTAAGTTTTATGTTATTGTTTTTGTTTTGTTTTTGTGGAGACAAAGAAAAAACCATGAAGTTGGTTCAATAGGGAATGGAGAGTGTCTAGGAGTTGAAAAAAAGGAAGGAAATAAATTATAATAAAATATATTGTATAAAATCTTTAATAATTTTTTTTAAATAACTGTGTTTGAGACGACAGGAACTCATCAATGTGGAAACTTCCAAGACAGTGAAAATAAAATAACAACAACAACAAAAAGGAATACATAGGAGTTGTAAAAGTTGTGCAGGGGCTGGAGGGATGGCTCTGTGGTTAAGAGCACTGGCTGTTCTTTCAAAGGATCCAGGTTAAATTCCCAGCACCCACATGGCAGCTCACAACTGTCTATAATGGCAATTCCAAGGGATATGACACCCTCACACTAACGCACATAAAATAAAATTAAATAAATTATTAAAAATCTTGCTTTGTATTAAAAAAAAGTTATGCACCTTGAAGAGGCATTCTCTAACCACAGGAGCAGCAGTGAGGAAATACGCAGATATGTAGGTGGCCCTGCGTTTTTTGGTCATAAGGAGCAATGAAAGCAAATAAGGGCAACCAGAGGTGTTCTTCCCAGATGACTGTGGGGTAGTTTTGTGAGCTGAATATGAAATATCCCCCATAGGCCCGTGCCTTTGAACTGTGGTTTTCAGGAAGTGGCTCTGTTTGGGAACGTTTTATACTTTTAGGAGGTGAAGTTTGCTGAAGAAAATATGTCATTGGGTATGATTCTTGAGCCTTTATAGCTCACTCAACTTCCTGTCCTACTAACCCCTTCCTTTCAGCTTCTTCAAAGCTAATGCAAAGTGATAACCAGATTCCTACATCCTGCCTTGATTTTTTTTTCCTGCCCTGATGAACCATATTGCTCTGGAGCTGTATGGCCAATTAAATCCTTTTTCTCTTAAGTTGACAACCAATATGACATATCGAAGTGCAGATAAGAAGTCATGCTCACTGGTGTGGTGTGCCTGAGAATGGAAACGGAAGCCCCTCTGGCATTGGTGCTGTAATGGATGAAAGCTGAACATCTCATAACCCACCTTCACTTCTGAGAGGCTCCGCCTTTGAGATGCACTCTTTAGCCACAGTGTGGACCACTGAGTGCCTTCAGGGACTTTCAGTGGTCTTCGTATTTTTCTCCTTAAGATCTATCAAAATAACCACATGAGACTTTTAGGACATATGAGTCATAAACATATGGGGATGTAAGTGTTTGAAGAGGGACAAAGAGAAACATTCTTGACTGACAAATTGAGAAATGACTGATTAAACACATTCTCAAGACCTTAGTGAGTGAGTAGTGTTTCTAAATTGCCCATCCCCTGCACTGTGGACTTCTCTGAAACACTTTATGGCACCTGAACATCCCACTGGCCCCATATAGAAAATTCTGCAGTACAGCACTGTGTCTAGTAGATCTGTCATCCATCCTCCCAGGCCTCATTGCAGGATTTTTTTTCTGTTCTAGGGATCAAACCCAGAGCCTGGCATACACTAGCCTAGCAATGTACCTCTGGGCTGCATGCCCAGCCTCTGCTGCTGCTGTCAAAAATGTCCTAGATACTGTTCCTTTAGCCATGGCATGCAAACTAAAGCAAGTCTGAACTCAGTCCTCTACAGCTGCTGTCCACTCTCTCCTCTTTTCCCACCCGCGCCTCTTGGTTTTCTAACCTAAGCATCACAGATCCATCTATTTGTTTTACTCTTGGTTCAGAAAAAGTAATAGTTCTTAAAAGTCTGATATTTCTTTCTGAGGCTTGAAGAAAAGAGAAAAAAATAAACCAAACAACCTGTATTTGGCCCATCCAAACTTCCCACCCAAAAATCTGTAATTATAATATTTGTCTGTGATCTGTGAAGGAAGCTTGTATAAGGTTTCCTAGCTCTCTTTTACTTATTGGCACTTACAGAAAAAGAAGAAGAAGAAGAAGAAGAAGAAGAAGAAGAAGAAGAAGAAGAAGAAGAAGAAGAAGAAGAAGAAGAAGAAGAAGATGTGTTTCCTAACTCTTTTGATAATATCTCCCTTGTGGTTTTTCTTGGTTGGTTTTATTTTTTTCCCCTAATTCTCAAAACTGAGAATATTTTTTGTTCAATTTCAGTGTGTGTAGCAAGGTTGGAAGTTCACCAATAAGAATAGAAGTCAAACCTTAGGTTGCACTTCATAATTACTTTCTCACCTAAAAAGGAAATAGAACCCAATTATTGGCCTTTTATCAAGCTCATTGGCAAAATAACTGAGTTAACCACAGTTCGGGTATTGTTAACATGACAATTTGTTTGGAATTGGGCTGTGGGAAAAAGGAGTTTCTACCAAAAGTTAAGCCAAGTTAAACAGATGAGGGAAAAAAATACTGTTATTTCCTTTAATCCAAGTCTGGGTTAAAGGGTTGATGATGTGGGAAGATGGCAAAGGGTCAGAAATGCAAAACTCATGGAATCTGGCTCCTTGACAAATGCCTAAATATAACTTATGGCTTCAAGTGCTTTTTCCTATTTTCTTCCATCAATTTGGGAATTCTGATACAGATTGCTATCAAAACTCAAAGGACGTTTTTTATTCATTTTTTTTACAAGAGGGTTAGACATTTACAAAGAAAGTAAAAATTGTGAAAGCTCATAGCTCTCCATAAATGTTTGTGTGATTTTCTGCATGTTGTATGTTATCAGTGAAATGGGTATATTTCACATGGATTTGAGACACAGAGACTCATTGTGTGGTTCAGGCTAGCAGCAAACTAGAGATCCTCCTGATCAGTGTCTAGGACAAGAACAGGATCTGATCATTTAAGCTGCTGGAAGCAAGCTGCATCACCTCAAATCAAGGGTCAGATTAATGACATTGCCTGTCATTAATGCACTGTAGCTTTTTTTGGCATGCCCTTGGTGATATACCCACACTGCGTTATGCTACACTAAACCTATCAATATGAATAGTAGAGCTTTGTTCTTCATTTGTACAGATTGTCTTACTGAAATGAAAAGATGCTTCCTTTTCAGGAATCATGGTGCTGTTATTTTCTTTTAACCTTTATATTCTTTGGTGGAAATTTTTAGATTAAAATTAAAGCTTCTAAACCCATTGAATCACATACCCTTCTTTTTCCCCATTTCCTGCTTCCCAGCCCAATGTTTAATAGCTGCCCTGATTTAAATCTATTTCAAATTAACAGTTCTTTTGGCAGGTAACAATTTTTCCAGAGTGCATTTTACTCTGTTTGAGGTCTTTCAGAATAGGTCCAGACAGTACTAACATCCTTTTGAATGTGCTTCCCATGCTAAGAAGAAACTGTTGTTGTTTGCCTTCCAAAAGCAGCAGACAGAAATGTCAGTGGCAGAGGAGGAGCTCAGAGTGCAGTTCCGAATTTAATGACAATGAAGTTCTCTGCCTTCTTCCTTCACTAAAATCCTTCTCTTCATGAGCCATGTAGACTTTGTTCCATAATAAGTAAAAAAATGTTCATGATATATTCTCATTGTGTTTCTGACCCTATAAAAAATTGGAGAGTTGGCATGTTTGTCATTCTATAAACAGAAAAATATGAAAGATGTTTAGTGTATTTTGTAGTGTATAGTGTATTTTGCACAAATCATTTGCATACCTTCTGTATATAGAACTTCGAAGACAATTGGCAAATTGACACACCATTTCTTATTTCAGCCCCTGATACTTTGGCTCATCTTCACTGTTGAAAACCACCACTGAAAATAGGAGAGATAGGATATCACTCACCGTAAATGCAATTATTTGGAATCACTGTGTATCCAGAACAGATCCTTTCCCCTTTAGATGATGCATGCATCAACCAAGTAGGAAAGGGAAAGAGGAATGAGGCAGCTAAGACGACAGCAGAAAAAGCAGAGAGGAAAAGCAAGAAGCCGTGTTAGTGAACAAGTAGGATGAACACAGATCCAGACCTCTTCTATTGTCCCTGAGCACCAACTCCCCACTCTCCCAAGCCTCATCCCCACCTTTGTAGCTGGAAACCTACTGTGGTCTCCCCCTTCTCTCTGACCCCATCCCCGCGATCACAAACACCTTCTCTTTCAACCTGCTTTTCCCCAGTTCACCACAGTTACCCAGTCTCTAACACCAGCAAGCATTCTCTGTGAACACATAAAACAAGCAACACACAGTCATCACACTCTGAAAATCCAGAGAGGAAACCAAAAAACACCCACTCACTGAAGACAAATCCAAAAATCAGCACCTAGACTTTTAATCATTCCAAACCCAGATGCTGAGGTGCCAGTGTAAAAGCAGAGTCAACACCAGCCAGAGCAACATGTCTCCACTCGAGCCAGCTACCCTACCACAGCAGGCCCGGAATATTCCAACACAGCTGAAGTACAAGGGGAAAACAGTCCTTAAACGATAGAGCTCCTTAAAGAGGAAACGGAAAATCCCCTGAGGAAGTCCAGGGAAACACAAACAGTGTGCGGAAATTTTTTAAAAAGCAGCTGTTCAAAACATGAAATTAGAAAAAGAATCAATAAATAAAACTCAAACTGAGGGAATTCTGAAAATGAAACATGTAAAAATTTGAACAATAACTACAACGGTAAGCTTCAACAGTAGAACACAAGAGAAGGAAGAGAGAAACTCAGGTATCGAAGATATGATACAAGAAATTGATACATCCATCAAATATAAAGGATATATCAGATAAATCTAAAAAAATTCTGACACAAAACATCCAGGAATCTGAGATACTATCAAAAGATCAAACCTAAGAATAATAGGTATACATGAAGAAGAAACCCAGCTCAAAGGCCCAGGAAATGTTTTCAACAAAATCATAGAAGAAAAATGTTAACCTAAAGAAGGACATACCTATAAAGGCACAGGAAGCATACAGAACACCAAACAGATTGGACCAGAAAAGAATGTCCTTCAAGCACACAATAATCAAAATGCTAAACATATAAAACAAAGAAAGAAAATTAAAAGCTGCAAGGGAAAAACAGCAAGTAACATATAAAGACAGGCCTATTAGAATTACCCCTGACTTCAGAACAGAGACTCTGGAGGCCAAAAGGGCCTCAACAGATATGCTGCCAATTCTAAGAGACCACAGATGTCAGCCCAGACTACTGTTCCCAGTAAAACTTTCAATCATCATGCGAGAAGCTGTATCAAGAAAAGCTACAAGGTGCAAGTGTATCTGCGATGTATGCTGGGAAGAAAGCAGATTATTTTAGAGGATTAAGAATAGAAATAATAACTGTTCAGTTATTGTGTTGTGAAGCTTATCATTAAACAAATATGAGAGAGCCTCAATAATTTCTGTGACAGCTGGGTTAAGAGAGAAACTGAGAAACAAACACATTAACAAGGATCAGAAGGATTACCAGAGTAAACATGGCCATCCTGCCATGACCATCCTACCAAAAGCAATCTACTGAGCCAAAAAATCTCCATCAAAATTCTAACACAATTCTTATAGGTATTTAAAGGACAATTCTCAACTTCATATGGAAAACAAAAAACCCGGGATAGATAAAACCATCCTGAACAATAAAAGAAGAGCTAGATACCCCACCATTTCCTAACTCAAGTTGTACAACAGTGCAATAGTAATACACAGTACATGATATTGGCACAAAAATAGACACGGTGATTAATAGAATAAAATTGAAAACCCAGGCATAACTACACACATATATAGACATGTGTTTGTTTGTTTTTTATAAAGAAGCTGTAAATACACACACATAGAACTTCAACAAATGATGCTAGTCAAACTGAAAGTCTGTATGTAGAAGAATGCAAATGATCCATATTTATTACTCTGCACCAAATCAAGTCTGAGTGGATCAAAACCTCAACATAAACCAAATACACAATATATGATAGAAGAAAAAAAATGGGGAATAGCCTTATATGCATTGGCTATCTATTCAGACAACTTCCTGAACAGAACACCCATAACGCAGGCACTAAGATAAAAAATTAATGAATGAGACCCTCTGAAACTGAAAAGCTTATGTAAGACAAAGGACATTGTCACGTGGACAGGGCAACACCCTAAAGAACGGGAAAATAACTTCAGTAACTCCACATCTGATAGAGGACTAATATCCAAAATATATAAATAACTTGGGAAACGATCAAAAAATCCAATTTAAAAATGGGGAACAGATCTAAACAGAATTTTCAATAGAGGAAACTCAAATGGCTGAGAAACACTTAAAGGAATGTTCAACATCCTTAGTCATAAGGGAAATGCAAATCAAAACTACTCGGAGACTCTATCTTACACCTGTCAGAATGGCTAAGACCAAAAACACAAGTGAGAACTCATGCTGAGAGGCTGTGAAGCAAAGAACCCTCCTCAACTGCCCGTGAGAATGTGAGCTTGCACAGCTACTGTGAAATCAATATGATGGTTCCTCCAAAAATCTACCTTAATCTACCTCAAGACCCAGCTATACCACTCTTGGTCATATACCAAAAGGATACTCCATCCAACCATACTATGTTCATAATAGTCAGAACCTGGAAACAGCCTAGATGTTCTTCAGTAAAATAATGGATAAAGAAAATGTGCTAAACATTGGAGTATCACTCAAAAGTTTTAGATAGATAGATAGATAGATAGATAGATAGATAGATAGATAGATAGATAGATAGATAGATAGATCTCATCATGAAATTTTCAGGCAAGTGGATGGAACTAGAAAAATAATCATCCTAAAGTGAGGTGACCCAGATGCAGAAAGACAAACATAATATGCAATCACTTATATAGAGATATTATCTCTTTAGCAAACAGCAATCATGCTGCAAGCCACAGACTCAGAAAGGCTATGTAACAAGGAAGGCTCTGGGGGAGGCAGATGGATCTCCCTGGGAAGGGGAAATAGGATATTTGTGCAGGTAGACTGGAAGCTGGTTAGGATGAGAACAGGAGGGATCATGAGGAGGAGGGAGGGACAGAAGGACAGAGTATGGGGAGAGACAACTAGAACTGAGGGGCATTTGGGGTGCAATGTGAAAACCTAGTGCCCTGAAATTTCCTGAAACCTATGAGGGTGAACCTAGTGTGGACCCTAGTACTAGAGACTCTGAAGCCTGAACTGGCCATCTTCTGTAGCCAGGCAAGGCTTCCAGGGGTGGGATGAGCTCACCAACCTAGTCACAAAACCTTCAACCTATACTCTGTCCTGCTGCAAGACGTTCTGGGGCAAGAGCTTCTGGGAGTGGCCAATCAATGACTGGTCTAACTTGAGGCTCATGCCACAAGAGAGAGCTCATGACAGACACTGAGTAGGTAACCAGAAACCAGAAGCTGAACGGCATAGAGACTTAGGGTAGAACCAAACATGAATGGCCAAAAACAAAAACAAAAAGCTATGGAATGTTTTTAACGACAATATGATCCCTAATGATATTCTGCTATATGCATAGGTCAGTGCTTATCCAGTTACCATCAGAGAGGCTTGCTCTCGCAGCAGGTGGGAACAGATTCAGGGACGTTATGCAGAGTCTAAATTGGAGGTCTTCTCAAATCTTTCCTCAGATCTCAGATAGTTCTGTGGGAGAGGAAGTAGAAAGATTGTAAGATCCAGAAGGGATAGAGAAAATAAGGCCCCTGAATCAAATAAGCAAGGAGCATTATCAGCTCACAGAGACTAAAGCGGCAAGCAAGAAACATACATGGGTCTGCACCGTGTCTCTTTTGCATATACTACAGCCATTAGCTCAGTGTTTGTACAGTACTCCTGAGTGTGAGAATGAATGGAAGTCTTGACTCTTTTTCTCCTATTGAGATGCCATGTCCAACTTCAATATGATACTTTTGCCTTACCTTATTATATTTCTTTTTATCATATTTGGTTGTTATCTTTTAAAAGCATATTCTTTTCTAATGAGAGACAGAAACAAAGTGGATCCACAGGGAAGGGAAGGTGTGGAGAACTGGGAGGACTAGAGGAAGGAGAAACTATAATCAGGATATACTGTATGAGAAAATAATCTGTTTTCAATAGAAGGTTAAAAATATCAGCCCACTCCATTTTGTATGAACCCATTTCTTAAAATACCTTGCTTTGCTAAAATATCTCCTGCACCTTTGTTAGGCCTAGATTAGAGTTGATAATAAAGCAGTTTACTGGGCAGGAAAAAGAAAGAGGAAACACACTGTGGTTCTAGCCCACAGCCAGAGACTGTGTAGGTGTGGCAAGGCAGCATTTCGCGGCGGGAGTTTGGCAGTGAGAAAACATGGTCATATCATGTTGTCCAGGAAGAGAAGGGAAGACTCAAAAGCCCTTTGTAGGGCACAACACCAGAGTCCGAACTCCCTTCTCCCAGGCCCCACATCTGTAAGGTTCCACTATCTCCCAGTATCGCTGCAAGCTGAGCCAGTCGTTAACATGCGGACCTTCAGTGGGCACTTATTTATACTGCATTAAAATCTTTTTAATCTGTTGTTGTGAGAAGAGAATGTGACAACAGAAACTTATAGAAAAAAAAAAGATAATTTTGAGGTTTATGGTTTCAGAAGGTTAGAGTACATGGTGACAGAGTGAAGGTATGGAGGTAGAAGCTGCTGAAAGGGCTTGATCTCAAAACTGCAGTTAGGAAGGAGAAGAAGCTAACCAGGAAGAATGTGGGCCTTTGAATTCTGTGACATGCCTCCTCTAAGGTCACACCTTCTAACCCTTCCCAAACACTTTAACCAACTGGGGACCATGTATTCAAACATATGAGCCTCAGAGGGGTATTTTCAGTTAAATCAACACAGAAACCATAGTACTCAAAAACATCACTAACTCATATCTTGCAAGGAGATAAATTATTTAAAATTCTCCCAAGCTGAGGCCAAGAGAAGGCTTCCATTGTGAGAAAAACACTGACATCCAGGTTAGATGAGAAGCAGGGTCCTAGACCAATGCTTGCTGTTTTTGCCTGTTTGTCTTCAAGTCTCACTGGTGAGCTTACTTGCTCCATTTGTTATTTCATCAATATCCTGCTGACGTTCTACTCTGGTGACACCACAACCCAACATCTTCATATTTCCAATAGACTAAAGACAAGTAGTTCTCCAGAGATCCTTGCATTTCAGCACTTGATTGGGACTTCTGGGACAAACTGAGCAGCTACCAGGTGAGTAATTTCTCCAGTGTGACAACCATGTTGGATTACCTATACCAAATCATGAAAGCCAGCCTGATAAATCCCCAACGCAATGGCTTAAGCAGTGTTTTTCCAGTAGAAGTGATATCGATAACAAAAATATATTAGGATTTAAATTGTAACTCACGAAGTAAAAGTTTCCTGAATAATTAGAAGGCATCTATGGTTCCATATTTTTGCCATGTTCCAATGAAACAAGTTTGTAAAATGGGCACAGGGTGGTAATGCTGTTACTCTTAGAAAGTTACCAAGACAAGGGGAACAAATAATGAAGATGAATCAGATAGGAAGTAGCAGAGATGATGGAAATGAAGTGGTCCAGGTACCCCAAACCAAATACATTTCTATTCTCAAAAAACAGAATCTTATCTACATGCAGAAATAAAATAAATGACATAGAGTACACTTGATTTTTTTTGCTTTTATTGTAAAGTGTTTCAATATATACTATAGAGTGAGACCTTGCCCCACTGCCAAAAAAAAAAAAGCAAATAAATGAATTATTTTAAAACATATACATTGCCTCAAGGGAAACGTTTGCAGCTTGCTTTTAGTCTGTTTACAGATTAAGTGGAAAGCCAAAGGTACAGATGCCTCCAAATGGTCCCAATCTGGCAACTCAGCCAACATTCTAGAGGCTCCGTGCTGTTCAGTGCCCCAGGGATGCCGCTCCCGCTGAGCAACCTCCCAAGTGGAAAGGTACCCTGCTGCAGAGGCCCTGCTGTTTCTCTTTTCAGATGATGATACACCCTTCAAAGGCAGCGAGTCTCAGCGGATGCTGGCCTTACCTCGCCAGTGTGTCGCTCCCTGGCTTATAGCGAGTACAGGATGGCGTGGACAACAACCTTACGGAAGTACTGAAGTGGAGGCGTGGATATGCCTAGGCTAACACAGAAGCAGGAAACACAGCCCTGTAGTGTCCTGGAGCAGCGTGAGCAACAAAGCAAGCAGCAACAAGCTCTCAAGACTTTTGGTTGACAGTGCAGGCCAGCATTTGGAAAACCCGAGGACCAAGAGTTTCTTGGAAAAGATTACTTATCTCCTGATCCTATTTTGGATGCAGATTTGCTGTTGTGAGGGTGAGGGTGTCTGCTCCTGCCTAACCCTTTGCAGCAAGCGTTCCTGCACAGGCGTTTAGTCTGGCAGATGGAGCCCACTTTGCCTTTATGTCTCTGGGGCTTTCATCCCTCAGTAGTCAGATCTGGCCCTCCAGTCAGAGCAAACTTACTTGGTACAGAAGCTGAATTTTACATTATGGAGTTTTGGCCCAGATAAACAAGAAAATCATGAGCTATTTCATAAGAAGATTCACTAATTAATGCACTAGAGAAACAAAATATACAACTGAAGTCACTGCAGTACATACATATATTTTAAAACATAGAATTTGGTAGCCACTGTGCCTTTCTACACATGCAAATCCAGTGTTGATGTTCTAGGTCATCCTAAAATGATAAGGACATCAACAGCACACAAATTTCTATTAACAAATTGTCAGTTAAATAGAATATCCTCTTTCCTATTACCTATATATTTCTATCATAAGCATATGATTTTTTCATTGTATATACCTCCAAAAAATCCACACAGTGCACAAATACATCATTTTGCTAGTTACATTATTAAACCTGATTTTGGGAGACAGAATAATGATCTTGAAGTCGTGAGAATTGAGCCCAGAGCTTCATCCATATTAGAGCAGTCCTGACCATTGAGGGACAACCATGACTTCCAGCGTCTCTCCTCTCTTGCCTTTCTTTTTGAGTCAGCAAATACACTTAACATGTATTTTAGGAATGCATTCATTATTTGCTGGTCATAAATACTTTAAAGAAAAAAAATACGTATATGGTCTCAAACGGGTATGATAAGAGTTGCTTAAGAGAGGACTTGATATTTTTTTTTAGTGGAAAGTGATTTTACAGAAGTGTTTAGTTTCTCCTGGCCGCTTCGATCCCCTGAATCTGGGGAATGTCATAGACCTATTCTAACAACACCCCATGCGGTTGTTTCTGCTCTCCACTTAGAACATCCTATTTCCTGCTCTGCTTGGAAAGAGCCTCTTACGGCCACCTTCTTCCACTGATTGCTAACTCTAATTTTCTTCATTCTCTGAGCTTCAAACGCTTGAGTACTCTACTGCTACTTTCATTTCATCCCTGCTGTTGTACGACATGATGTCCTTCAGGCTAGATAGGGCTATTTATTGCAGAGCTCATATCTTTTGGAGGCTTGGAATGTTCTCTACTCCTCCCTTATTTAAAAAAAAAACTCAGAGGAAATTGTATTAGTTACTTTTTGTTGCTGTGTTATCACTGTGACCAACAACAATTTAAGGAAAAAAGTTTAATTTAACTTCCAGTTCCAGAGGGCTAGCCATCGGAGTGCACACCTCAAGCCTGCACCCAAAGCAGAATGGGATTCTCAAAGCAGGGTCTCTAGCGATCTGATACCTCCAGTGGAGGAACCAAGCGTTCAAATACACTAGCCCTTGATGCACCAACAGAGGACTATAAATGGGGAGGACCTAGACCCCCTGCTCAGATGTGGCCAATTGGCAGCTCAGTCTCCATGTAGATCTCTGAGTGAAGGGAGCAGGTGCTGCCTCTATCAAGAACTCAGTTGCTCTTTGATGACTTGCCCCTGGTGATATAGCCTTGCCAGATCGCAGAGGAAGAGGATCCAGGCAGTCCTGATGAGACTTAACAAGCTATGGGCAGATGGCAATAGTGAAGAACTCCCCCTTTCAGTGGACTAGGGGAAGAGGATGAGGGGAAAAAGGGAGGGAGGGTGGGACTAGGAGAGTTGAAGGAGGGGACTTCAATTGGGATATAAAATGAATAAATTGTGAAGAAAAAATTAAAATTAAAAAATAAATATAATATAATTTAAAGAGAACAACAACAACAACAAAAAACAAATACACTATCCTTTGGGGGACATTCTCCCTCAAACCACCTCAGGAAGACTCCTGACAGTTGCCTTTGGAAAACTTGTCCAGCGTAAGTGGAGAAGTCCACATTAAGTCAATGAGGATTTACTAACAATTTTACTTAGATGTTTCATTTAGACCAAAGATTGAAATTTTGCAAGCTGAATTTAAGTCTCAATTTCTTTAGATGATAATTTCTACTAAAATCTCGACTTGTGTTTTTTCATGTCATATTTACTAATATACTGAAATGAGATATATCTGCAATTCACTCTAAGAATTTGTATGAGAATAATTTAGATTTTTAGAACACAAAAGAGAAAAACTCACTCTCATAAAAGCTCATGAGTTGAAATGAACTTTTGCTGTTCTTTTAAGTAAGCTTACAAAATAGGTATAGCATTATTCTAGTACTTTATAACAAAATAAAGATAATATAAGCACTTATCTAATACAGGAACAAAGGGATAGAAATAATTTTTCAGTAGAGTTACATATTAGCATGGCAAGGATGGCTTTGCCTTGGTTCAAAATTAGTTGTTTTTTTCCTAATTTCATTCTTTTTAAGCATTTTATCAATTTGCATGTATTATATTTATTATATTTTTAAAATATTGAAAAAAACTCATATCACACTTCCTAGGGTGCAATTCAGAATTTGCCTTTCTAACTTGCTTTTCCACCCCTCTTTCAAAATGGACCTTTAAAAGTTCATTTGATATTTGTTCAAACCTAAGCAATAAAACTGCACCAAATATCTGCCATGGAAAGTTCAGGCTGAAGGGTGTATTTGATAAGATGACACTAATAATATACTGTCAATTCTATATTTATGTGTCTTCAATTCAGTAAGAAATTTTTAGCTCTGGATGGAAACAATTGTCTTTTGTTCAAAAAGAAAAAGCGAATGGTGTTCTGAAGAAATAATTTAACAAAAGCTTTAGGGAACAGGCTACACATTTAATAATGGCACAAGCATTCTTTTAAATCTTAAAATTATTTTGTTTCAAATTTAAAATGCCTTTTAAAAACTTTATTTCTATTTCTATTATTTTGAGAAAAATGATGGTTGCAGATAGTGTAAAGAAGGATAATTCCATGAGAAGAGTGAACCCCAGGAACCACCTGTCTCTTCTCTGTCAGCGCTGGAGCCACAATCCTTCACTTCTGCATCCTGCTGCCTTCAAATGTAGTCTTTGTTCTCCTCATTATTGTGGTTGGTTGATTTGTTTATTTTATTTTGAGAAACTCTCTCATGTAGACTGGACTGCCCTTGAACTTGTGTGACAGAGGGCAACCTATAACTTCTGATACCCCAGCATCACCCCACAATGGCGGGTGTTTATTACATGCATACATACATACATGCATATTACATATATGCACCTGAGTTATGCTATGCTAAGTACCAATCCCAGGGTCTGTCAGGCTAGGGAAACACTCTGCCAACCGAGCTGCTAAACACCTTTTAGGAAAAAACAGTCATTTCATCATAAATTGATTCCTGTCTTATTGAAACACACATGGTGGTGTAAGCAGAGGCTAGCCCCACCTCACACAGTAGCAGAGGCTATCACACCAACACACCACCAGTAGATTTATTCCTGTGCACAGAGGGATCAGCCATGTTAGGCCTGTGATAAGTAGTTTTGGTTATCTCCTTGAAACAATTTGTAGAATTATCTAGGAAGGGAGTCTCAGTGAGGGATTGTCTAGATAATAGCTACCCTGTTGTCATGTCAATGGGGGGGGGTATTGATTTTTTTTCCAAAGATATTTTAAAAATGTAGAGGATTTTTAATCCAGCAACATGGCTGCTCTGGCAAGGGATCACATCCAAAGACCTTCTAGGTCTATGTTATCTGCATAGAATGTAGATACACTCAGGATTACAGTATGATCTGGTTAGAATACACTCATACCCTTAGTAGATTTCTTTTCATTGAAAATAGATTCTCCTCATATCTATATCTATCTATTTATATCTATCTAAAAATATGTATGTATCTTCTGACCCCAATTTTCATTCCCTCTATCTCTCCTAGTTCCCCCCACCTCCCCTCTTCCCCTGATCCACTCCTCCTCTGTCTTCCTCCAGAAAAGAGCAGACCTCCAAAAGGCAACAATGAAACAAAATAAAACAGGTAAGGCAAAAGCCCTCATACCAAGGCTGAACAAGGCAACCCAACAGAAGAAACAGAGTCCCAACAGCAGGCAAAAAAGTCAAACACAGACCCACTCCCACAGCTAGGAATACCACAAAAACACTAAACTAAGAGCCACAACATGTAAGCCTAGTGCCCATGCTGTATCAGTGCTTACTGACTGCTGTCACAGTGTCATTTTCTGTTTGGAGTCCACAGCAAGTCACAGAATAAAGATGGTTCAGATTCACCTGGGTTCATGAACAAGCAGAAAGAAAGTTTCCTGCAGTGAATATATCATCCCCCGAACTTACCTGAATGAGCTGATTTGCGACATACAAGAAGGTATGTGTCTGACAATACCAAGCACATGGTACCAAAAAATGGATTCTCAAGATGTCCTTATATTTCTCTGAAGGTCTGAGGAGGTGATCAATGGGTAAAACTGCTTGTTGTAAACGTGAAGATCTGTGTCAAAATGAGATGAAAATAATAAAGACACAAGACATTCTAGTCTAGCTTTCACACGTGGTTGTGCATACTTGTACACACATGTGGACATACATGACATACTCACACAATGTTCATAATCCTGTGAAGCTTTGAGTAAATTCTGCAGCCAAATTTCTAAAACATTGCTACCCAGGTTAGTAGGGTTCTTGAAACGTTCTTTATCAAGCTGGCAGCAAACATTAAAAACGCCTTCTCAATTTTATTATTTAATACAGCAGTGTTCAAAGATGAGCAGAGGAGGAGAGTGAGAATGTAGGTGAATACACAGAAGGAATAACTGGGAAGAAAATCTGGTGCTGAATTAGTCATAAAGTTATAAATTGCTTGTGATTTCCTTACCTAACATGATTTTGCAAAAGATCAAAATTCTTCAAAACGCGATTCTGAGAATTCTGTATGTTGAATAAACTTAGTTCTATCTCAGTGTGCACTTACTGAGTGGCATAAGCAAAAACTATCAAGTTTTTACCAAAACATGAGACTTTTATATCAGCTGGTACCAGCATCTACAAACAGGTGCACCACACATACGAACGGTGGGAAGGTCACATGGCTGCATGGCCAGAATGTGCTTGAAATTGGCTTGCTTTGCATCTTAAACTGCTTGTTGGAAATAATGGAGGACTGTCTTCTTCTTTGAGCTTTTGCAGCTGTGTTTTGCACTTCTTCATTCATCTGAGTAAGCTTCATTTTATCGGAGGAGCACTCTCTGCCCAGCACTGCACCCGGTTGGTCCTCCAACAGTGTTTCCTTGGTCACAGCCTAAACAGCAGGGGACAGATTGTAGCACATAGGCCCACCTTCCTGTTTTATTCGGTCAGCAAACATTTCTTCACAAATATGAGACTTAGAAGGCCCAGATATTCTTGAGAAGATAAAAATGTCTTGCAAGTGCAACCAGCTGGACTCTTTCATGGCTGGAAATGTGTTTTTTATTACGAATGAGTTGGCCTTCAGGGGAGACTCATAAGGATATGAACTCTGATTCCCTAATATTCCAGTAAGGACAAATTAAATAAAGTCAGCTGCATGATTGGGGCTGTGGATGCTGGAACTGACTGCAGAACAGATTTCTCATAGATTTCTCAATATGTGTTTGAATAATGTGTGTGCCTGGGAGTCCTCAACCTGAGGTGTGGTTGATGAGCAGATAGCCCTTTCTCATGGCTAGGACTTTATAAAAAGATAAGGAGAAACATTTTGTATTCTTGCAGCAAATTCACATAAAAAGAAGCATCCTCCTTAGGGTCCTCCTTGTTGTTTAGCTTCTTTAGGTCTGAAAATTTTAGTATGGTCATCCTCTACTATATGGCTAATATGTGAGTATATACCATGCACGTCTTTCTGTTTCTGGGTTATCTCACTCAGGGTGATCTTTTCTAGTCCCATGCATTTGCCTGAAAATTTCATGATTTCCTTGTTTTGAATAGCTGAGTAGTAGTCCATTCTGTAAATGTATCACAATTTCTGTATCCATTACTCAGTTGAAGGACATCTAGGCTGTAATGCTGGCTATTACAAACAAAGCTGCTATGAACATATTTGAGCAAAATGTCCTTGTTGAATGGTAGGGCAACTTTTGGATATATGCCTAGGAGTGGTATAGCTGGATCTTAAGGTAGTACTATTCTCAATTTTCTGAGAAAGTGCCAGATTGATTTCCAAAGTGGTTGTACGAGGTTACATTCCCACCGGCAATGGAGGAGGGTTCCCCTTTCTCCACATCCTCTCCAGCATAGCTCAGACTCACAGTCAAACTTTGGGCAGAGAGCAGGGAGTCTTATGGAAGAAGGGGGTGGGAGGATAGAAGGACACAGAGGGGATGAGAGCCCCATATGAGACCAACAAAGATAAAAAATCTGAGCCCAAGGAGTCCTGCAGAGACTGATGCACCAACCAACGCTGATGCATGGAGAGCACCTAAACCCCTTACTCAGATGTAGCATATAGGCAGTTCAGTCTCCATGTGGGTTCCCAAGTAAGGGGAACAGAGGCTGCCTCTGTCATGAACTCTGTTGCCTGCTTTTTGATCACATGCCTGTGGTGATATAGCCTTGCCAGGCCACAGAGGAAGAGGATCCAGGCAGTCCTGATGAGACTTGATAAACTAGGGGCAGATGGCAGGGAAGGAGAACGCCCCCTTTCAGTGGACTAGGGGAAGGGGATGGGGGGAAGAAGGAAATAGGGAGGTCGGGACTGGGAGGAGCTGAAGGAGGGGGCTACAGTTGGGATATATAATGAATAAATTATAAAACTAAATAAATACATAAATAATACAGAAGCTTTTCCCCTGAGACTTCTGGGAAATGCATGGTTATTTCTGAAAATAAGCTAGAATGGAGCTCTTCAAGCCTCAAAGAAGAATTCATGTTCTTGGATACTTTTGTTATACTATCTGCTTCCTTCAGCTACCATGACACCGTCACTCTTGGTCTTCAGCCACCAAGCCATCTCTGTGAGGACACACAGTTTGTGTCATCCTGCTGCTAGAAACCCTGCAAGTCAGGTTAAGAGCACTAGCTGTTCTTCCAAAGGTCCTGAGTTCAAGTCACAGCAACCACATGGTGGCTCATAACCATCTAAAACGAGATCCGGTGGTCTCTTATGGCCTACTGGCACACAGGCAAGCAGAATGCTCTATAAATAATAGATAAATGTATCAATCATTTTTTTTAAAAAACCTTGCAAGTCCCCCTTTTTTCTTTTTTCTCTTTGATTGTTTTAAAAATTTTTGTGAGATTTATTATTTTATTGTATGTGTATGAGGTTTTGCCCACATGCATGTATGAGTGCCACCTATGTGCTTTGTGCTCACAAAGACCAGAAGAGGGTATCAAATCTCCTGAAATTAGATTTACTGATGCTTGTGAGCTCCTGTAGCAGTCCTGGGAACTGAAACCAGGTCCTCTGTGAGAACAGCAAGTATTTTTAACTCATGAGCCATCTTTTTTTTTTTTTTTTCAAAATATAATTATATAATCCCCGCCTCCCTCCAGTCTAGACATGACATGGCATCTGTTTTCAGATAATATAGGCTCAGGCCTTTGCTGCGCTGATCTTCAAGGAACCTGTTACAGTTGTCTCTTCCAGTCTATGTAAATTTGCCCCGGCTCCTCAGTAATCCAAGATGGCTGCCCTCCTCAGTACACCTATCCACCTCATTTCACTCTCAGCCTCTGCTTTTTCCTACCTTTTCCTATCCCCAACTTCTGCACTACCATCTAACATGTTGTGTTTAATTTATTTCTATTTTATATTCATTCTTATAGGCATCTGCTTTCCACTAGTATAAAAGTAGGTAGAGAAACTGATGTTTATTCACTGAGGTGTCATTTGCACAGGACAGTCATGGATCACAGGACAGTTCAGGCAGTAGGCAAATGAATAGTTATCCAATATTGAAGACCTAAAATGAAGACATTTAAATGAAATTTCAGATCATTTAGTCTGATGTTTTCAAAATTCATTTTTAAAAATTCAAACCTCAAGTATTTCTTTTTTAAAATTTTAATGCAATTTATTCATTTTTATATTAATTACAGGTTAGGTACTTGGTATCCCAGGCTTAGCCCCCTCCCTCATTCCCTCCCACTCTCCCCATCCCTCCCTCATCTCCTCCCAAGTCCACTGATGGGGGAGGACCTCTTCCCCTTCCATCCAATCCTAGCTTATCTTGTCTCTTCAGGGCTGGCTGCAATGTCCTCTTCTGGGATCTAGCTAGGCTGTTCCTCCTGGGCGTGTGTAGGGGAGGGTCAAAGAGCCAGCCATTGAGTTCATGACAGAAATAGTCCCTGTTCCCCTTACTAGGGTCTCCAGTTGGATACTGAGCTACCATGGGCCACATCTGAGCAGGGGTTCTAGGTTATATCCATACAGGATCCTTGGTTGGAGAAAAGGCCCCTGTGCCCTGATCGATCTATTTGATCTTTATGGGGCTCTTATTCTCCCCAAGTCTTACTAAGTCCCCCTATTTTCATTATTATTCCCTGCCCTCTGCCAAAGGCTTGGTTGTGAGTCTTTGATACATTGCTAGTTAGAGTCTTTCAGAGGCCCTCTTTGGTATGCTCCTGTCCTGTTGCTTGTTTTCTCCTACATTCAATGTCCATCCCATTTGTCCATCTAAGCGAGCATTGATCATCCCAACCTGGGTCCTCCTTCTTGTTTAGCTTCCCTAGGTGTATAGATTTCAGTATGGCCTTCCTATCCTATAGGTCTATATAAGTGAGTATATACCAAGTGTTTCTTTCTGCTTTTGAGATACCTCACTCAGGATGATT
>CM053766.1:4850212-4886211 GCA_028658305.1 Pachyuromys duprasi | reverse complement strand
ATGAGTTCTAGGGTCTTCCCCACTTTTTCTTCTAACTGGTTTAGTGTGTCTGGTTTTATGTTGAAACCTCAAGTATTTCAAACAGATGAATTCTACTGAGAAAGAAATTACTAATTAGTCACAAGGCTTAGAATGTATACTAACTGCTATTCAGAGCAGGGGCCAGCAATTGATGTCTTTGGTGAACTTTTCTTTGTTGTCAAAGCCTGACTGTGTGTGCTTGGATTTACCTTGGAAATCTCCTCACAAAGCAAAGGTGTGACCTCACCTTTCAGGTGGCTGCCCTCTCACCCTCTGATTTCCTAAGCTGACAGACAAGAAGTTCCACCAACCTAAAGCTCACAGGTTGAGGTCTATAGGATCATAAAGTAACCAATGAACGGCTTTTGCTTTTGTCCTTCAGGAAAGTTGTAGCAGTCTAATAACCAATACCACGGTTAGTAAAGGAATGCAATAAATAAGAAATACAGTGTCTTGCTTCACATTGTCTAGTTTATTGAAATGTAACCAACCACCAAGTCCAAAGAGTGCAGAGTACCTGCATGCAACAGCAACAGGCATAGTGTTTGCTTCCTCATTGATTCTCAAGGCTGGCCTTTAGCCCTGAATCTTCTTTTCTTCTATTCACCGCACATTAGAGATCATTAATGCTGACCAAATTCCCACTGCACCTAGAGAGCTGCTGTACTCAAGCCTCATCCCTAGATGTATCGTTTTTCTAACTGATGTTCCTTCTTAGATGGTCCTAGTAGTAGGTTCAGGTAGACTCTACTCCAATGTTACCACTGTCCTTGGTAGTCATCCACCCATTCCAGCATCTTTAAAATGCCAGGATGTCCACTGCGGCTGGAGCCGCCCCAGTGGTGGCCTCCTTGCCCTCCTCCAGTCGTACCACATGGCATCTGTTCAGCTTTCTGTTCATGATGCCTTCTGACTTAGGGAATCCACTGTAACTAAGGCTGCACCTTCACCAGTCATCACTCCTGACCAGCCTCAGCTGCTCTCCATGACCTCACCTTCAAAACTCATACCATGTGGGAGATTTTCACACAAGGCCAAGTTTGGCTTCTACCTTGTTCTCCCCCCAACCCCATCTCCTGAAGGCCACAGCTTCTGAGTGCTAACTCCAAGGAAATACTGACCAGAATATTTCATCTTAGTGGTACTGGTCTCTTCTTCTTTTATATTAAAACTTTATTAAAAAGAACTCACACACACACAAATAAACCACACAGCAAAAATAAAATGGACCCAAACCCAAAGTCTACACTTCTCAATGAACTTCTATACATTTAGAATACACTCTATTTTTTTTCCTTTTTAAAAATTTCTATTATTAGTTCCATTATATTAACTCTGTATCTCAGCTGTATTCTGCTCCCTCATTCCCTCCGAATCCCACCCTCCCTCTAAATATGTGGATCATTACATTGCTCTTTACACTTTATCAGATTTTAGGTCCCATTAATATGCTATTGAACCTTCATATAGGCCCAACTAGACATAGTATCCATTCTCTGTCTGTCTGCCTACCTCTCTGTTTGTCTGTCTGTCTCTCTTGTTCTCTCTCTTTTAACTAAATGCCTCTTTTTTTTGCAGACGAATACTACACATGGAAAAGTGGTATCGATATACCTACAGAATTAAGGAGAATAACTTTTCGTTTGAGTTATGCAGGTACAAGCCCTTGGTTAACTTGAACTTCTGTGAAGAAAGGGCCTTTCAGTAGTCCAATTAAGTGTTGCTTAAAATAGCATGCAATTGCATTCCCTTAAAAAAAAACTGCCATTAAATGCTTTGCTCAGCATAAATCTGTCATACTAATCTGCCTTCCTCTATCATTAATTATAATGAAGCTATTAGATTAACAATGAAGTTGCTAAATAAGGTGCACTGATTTTACATCCAGAACGAAATGTTAAGGAAAATTATATCTTCTTTCAAAAAAAAGCATGGAAGAATAAATATAGAATAATAATGTCTGACAATACCTTTCCAAGAGTATGGAAAGAACGCTGAATAGGAAGAGGGTACTGAGCACATCAGCACACATGAAGAGATGTAGTGTGTCACAATGCCAAAGCTGAGTGCAAAATAGCATGAAATATGACGAATTGTGAATAAAAACACAAGATGAGACTTCAAGTTGTCCTTTAGTTTAGGATTCAGGTATATTTCAATTCAAAATGAACTTCACAATTTACTGTAGAACTTGAAACAAAACAGAGAGGGGTAAAGACAGAGAGAAACAGGAGCCATGGGAGTGTGGGGTAGAAAGCAAGCTAAAATGGGAAATGGACTCTCCCTTTGGAGCCCCCACCTTCAGGGATCCTTGAACAAAGAATCTCACATTTGTGTTTGAATACTAGTTGATGTTAGTATGGCTGCTAACAGTGGGCTTTGGGAAATTCTCCAACTTGCTCAGTGTGTAATATGTAATGGGCATGCCTTTTTAGACTCAGCTGAACTCAAAGCTTGCCCCCAAACTCATTGCACCCAAATCATTCTGACATGGTGAAAAATTATTATGACCTCTATTTTTCTAATTGTAATTGGACCAGTTTTGAAATATTCACTACATAGATCAATTTCTTTTAGAAACTTTTAAGTCAACCTAGTGCTTATTTAAGATATGATAAAATCATGTCTACAACAGCAGCTACCTACAAAATCAGGTGAAAATACTAGATAAAGATATTTAAAAATTATTTCCTTCAAACCAAGAGATTAACAAAAAATAGGTATGTGACTAGATGCCTGAGCGCAGCACTCTAAGCTCCACCGAGAATAATTCAAAGCCGGGTAGTGGTGGCACACATCTTTAATCCCAGCACTTGGAAGGCAGAGGCAAATAGAGCTCTGTGAGTTAGTGACAGCCTGATCTACAAAGTGAGTTCCAGGACAGCCAGGGCTACACACACAGAAAACCTGTTGTTGTTGTTGAAAAACAAACAACAACAACAAACCCCTGAAATATGAACATCAAGATGCAAAATTTAGTGTTTTTATAGGAGTGAGAATAATAGTTCTCTAATGACCATATTTGGCACTCAATTAGCATGGTTTCATGACAGCACTGACAATTTTTTAATTGAGCATATATTCATTTTGTGATAATATATTTTAATTGATCTAATATTTTGTAGTGCAAAGCATATATATTTATTGTTATGTGCTAACCACTGTTAAGGGAATTTGACCTATAGTTAGGAAAACAAATCCCTGCTTGCTTGCAGCATGATCTCAGATACATTAAACAATTATCAAATATACCAGTAAAGACACCTTATACCAATAATATAAATTGTAGTGAGGAACAAGCTAGTGCAAAGGAAGGTGAGGAGCAGCACAGATGGTCTCTCCTGAAGAGCTGCTCTGAGGGCTCAGTAAGAGGGAGACACTTGAGTAGAGACCTGAACAAGGCGCAGGAGCAAGATATATGCCTAAGAGAAAGGGGAAACAACAAAGGCACCTCCTTGTGTGGAACTGGGCATGAGTTAAGGGACATCAGTGAGACCAGGGTGTGGCTAAGAGAAGAAGTGGCCAAGGACAATTATGGAAAATGGTATTCTGTTTTAAGGAGACACATGATTTATGAATAGAAAACTGCAGGCGTTCCCTAGCTGTCTTGACCTTGTGGGTCCTGATGGAAGAGCTGTGCAGGGCATTTTAAAGAAATTAAACTTCTTGTGGCATTCTTGTCTCTTCCAGGTCGTTCTATCCCCCACCCGCCCTCTCCAAACGCCTCCTGTTAGGAGGAGTTGGCTGTCAGTCTAAGCATCTGATTTGGTCAGCTGCAGAGTAGGACCTCTCAGAGGACAGTTATGCTAAGCTCCTGTCTGCAAACATAGCAGAGTACCATTAATAGTGTCAGGGGTTGGCTCTCTTCCATGGGCTGGGCCTCAGGTTGGGCCAGGCATTTGTTGCACATTCCCTTCGTCTCTATCTTACATCTTGTAGACAGGGTAAACTTTGGGTCTCACATCTGGAGGTGAATAGTCCTGCCTGGCTAGAAGGTGGCCTCCTCAGTCTCCATGTCCCTCGCTGCTAGGAGGCTCAGCTAGATGCATCTCCATATCCCCCTGTGGCCTACCCTGTTGCAAGTCTCTAGCTTGTCTCAGCGATGCCTCCACCCTCGGTTTCTCTTCTCTCTCCAAGCCCGCTCACCTTCCCTTCCCATTCTCCCCACATCCGATTCCACTCCTGTCCTTTCGCTCCCAGCACCTTCTCCTAACCAGCTCATTCTCTACACCACTTCCACTGTCTATTCTATATCCCTGTCTGAGTGAGATTCAAGGAGGCCTCCCTTGGGCCGTCTTTGTTACTTAGCTTCTTTGGATCTGTGAATTGTAGTACAGTTACAAGAATGCCACAAGGGGACCAACAGAGTCAACTAACCTAGACCCATGGAGGCTTACAGAGCCAAGAGCACCAACCAAAGAGCATGCATGGACTGGACCTAGGCCCCCCACACATATGTAACCGATGGGCAGTTTGAGCTGGATATAGGTCTCCTAGTAAGTTGAACAGGTGCTGTCTATGACATGGACTCTGTTCCCTGCTTTCTATCACTGTCCCCTAATGGGGCTGCCTTGCCTAGCCTCAATGGATGAGGATGAGTTCAATCCTTGGGACTTGATGTGCTGGGGTGGGTTGGTGGGGGGATCTCCTTTTCTAAGGAGGAGAGGGGAGAAAGGGAAAACGGTAGGAAGAGAAGAGGGAGGGGGATTAAATTGAATATATAAATTAAAAATAAATTTAAAAGAGAAATTGAAAGATGAGTCATATAGTAGTCTAGGAAGGGAAGATTTGCCAGTGCAAGATGGAAGGTCATGAGATGCAACTGCAGTCTCTAGGAAGGTTGTTCTTGGGTCTGTTTTGAGGTATCTGCATTTGCTCAGGGTTTGGTGGAAGAAGCTCTTCCTGTCCTTGCCTACACTCAGCACTATTAGAATCACACAGAGCATACTTGTGTTGACTGTTTTATGGGTAAACCACATAATTTAACATCTAAACTCTCTTAAGAATAACAGAAATTGCAATTAAAACGTGTGTCCGGAAACAATGTTCCAGGACAATTCAGAAAAATGAGCATGTGTTCATTCCTCTTCGGCCTATAAAATTAGGATCTTTGCTGACAACTGCAAGTACTGTGACCTGCTGAGTCTGTGAACTCTGAGCAGAGAACATGGTGGTGAAAGGCCTGCTAAGAGGTAGCTGTGCGCAGAGATGTTCCATTAACCGTCTTGCAGCCATTGTCCCTGCTTCAGATGTGAGGCAGCTCATTTGTATCTGACCTTGAGCTTTGCTCTCTCAATGAAGGGAAGTCTTTCACCTTATGATAAAATATTCTCAAGAGCCCAGCTCTCAGAACCAGCAAGGGAATCAAACATTCCTCAGGCATATTTTATTTTTCACTTCATCAACTCATGTAGCTTTTCTGGGGGTGGGGAGACAAACAGATTTATTTCAGGACATCTGAGAGGCCAGAGTCCAAAGCCACCTTCATAGAAGTCAATAGGCAACTTCATCCTGACAGAGTTCATTGGAGAAGGTGGTTCAGATGTGTGGCCAAATGGACTGAAGTGCTTTAGCTCTTGGGAGCTGGCAGGCTATTGTTACGGCTTGAAGAGTCATGGCCCCCACAGACTCATGTGTTTGAATGCGTGGCCACATGTAGTGGCACTGATAGGAGATGTGGCCTTGTGAAGTAGGTGGGGTCTTGTTGGAGGAAGTGTGTCACGGTGGAGGTGGGCTTTGAGATCTTATACGCTCCAGCTACACCCAGTGAGGCACACAGTCCCTCCCTGCTGTCTGTGGATCCTGATATAGAACTCTCGGCTCCTTCTCCAGCACCATGTCTATACCATGTGTGCCAGCACACCGGCATGTTTCCTGCCATGATCATAATGGACTAAACCTCTGAAACTGTAAGCAAGCCCAAATTAAATCTTTTCCTTTGTAAGAATTTCCATGGTCATAGTGTCTCTCTCTAGCAACAGAGCTCTAACGAAGGTAGATACCCACATAATTTCCATCATGCTGGGGTTTAGTTTACCTCTTCAGGGCAGATTATTTTAGTGCAGACCACAGCACAATGGAGAAGAGGGTGTAACAGGTTAGTCCTAGCAGACAAAGGTGCTCTGATCTTATTCTGCATATGGCTTACTTCTTCCTTGGGAGTGCTATGGGCTAAGTGCATTAATACGGAGGTTAATACCTCGTTAATACTGAGGTTGCACCAGTGTGATGGCAGCGAGAGCGAGTTCTCCAGAAAAAGAGTCACCATAGATCTCCTCCATGAGTGGATTAGTACATATATAAGAGAAGCTGAAGGAAGCACCCTAGTGCCTTTCTCATCCCTTCTGCCATGATAGGGTGCAGCAAGACATGTGATGTGTGCAGCTGGGGAATTAGCCCACACCAGACGCTGCATGGACTGGTGCCTGAACTCCCAATTCCCAGTGTCCAGAACCACGAGGAAAGAGATTTTTTTTTGTTTGTGAATTACATGTTCTACTGTAAGTTTTATAGCAGCATGAATAGATTAGGACTACTGTTATAAGTCTTTGGTGAGGACGGAGGAAGGAAGCTAGAAGATTTCTGAAACTGAGTCCTTTAACACAGGACACAGGGCAAGGGATGGGACTTCCCCACAAAGCTCTCCAGTCTAAGCAGTGAAGACAGAACACACTTTAAGATCTTTTTTTTTTTTTAAAGATTTATTTAATGTATCTGAGTGTTCTATCTGCATTACACCTGCCAGAAGAGGGAATCAGTTCACATCATGGATGGTTGTGAGCCACCATGTGGTTGCTGGGAATTGAACTCATAACCTTTGAAAGGGCAGACAGTGCTCTTAATCACTGAGCCATCTCTCCAGCCCACACTTTAAGATCTTAATGCATGCCTAAATGGCTGGTGGGGGGGGGGGGCTTCTGGCACCTTGCTACCCCCTCCCCCGAATTCTTGGCATCTGGCCTAACCTGGTTTAACGGTCTACTGCTTGGATACAACAGTGCTTTCCTGGATGACCTGGGGCTTGCAATAAGATCACCTTCCTGAAATACCTTAAACCCTCCTCCCCCCTCGGGGCTTCCAAAGTAACACTTCTGTGGAACTTTCCTAACAACCATCATTAGCACATCTTGTGACTCCTCTGGTGGGTCATCCTATGATTCCTGATCACTTAGTAACCCTGCCAAAGGTAATTACATTCCTTCTGCCCTGCCTTCTCCATATAAATTTTATGAAAAATTCAAATAAACTGAGACCTTGATCAGACAGCCTGTCTTGGTCTTCATTTCTCCCGTCTCCTGTCCCTTTTCCATTCCCACTCCCCCATTCAGGGTCTCCTTTGATTGACCTGCGGGCTGGGTCAGGCTGGCTTCACAGGCACAAAGACTTGTTCTGAGAATCCTCTTACTATTGTTTATTATAGTTCACTATAGGTTTTCAGTAAACATGAACTATGCCTCCTCTTCTGAGCTGATCACGAGTCCTACAGTTTGTAAGTGAAAGTTGGCTTTCTTGTATTAGACCCCAATGTTTTTGTGTGTATAGGCTTCACAGAGCTTCCCATGCTGTCTTCAGATTTGTTCAACTGAATGTTTCTCTTCAATCCAGTATCCTCATGAAAGTTAGTTGTGATGTGCTCACTTTCATTTCCTGTGTGTTTGGATTACATTCTATCTCTTTCTGTACCAATCCTCCCCAACAACTGACATCCAATTCAAACTATTTTTCTCTGATGAATTCCCACTTAAGCAACCCAAATATTTGCCTCCCACCTAGTCTACTAGAACTTATACAAGTTTTTAAAACTTGACTGTTACTTTTCAAATACTTATGCATGTGTGTGTTTCTTAAAGGATAAGATCCTTAAAGATAATGAACAAATTTTCATTTTTCTCCTGCCTTCTCTGGAATGTAGAAGGGCACTCAACAGATGACAGATGCTTAGAACATCTCACAACTGTGTGTTAAATAAACAAAAGGCTGGTGAGCTTCACACTTCCTGGCTCTGCTCTGCCACGTAGCAGCCAAAGCTCCTTGGTAGCAATTTATCCCTGAGGCAAGCCTCCTCTAAGTCATCATCCAATAAACTAAGTGGAGATTTAAACCCTCACCAGTGTCTTCCTCTTCTCCAAGCAAAGGTGACTGTTTTTCTAAAACAATTATGAAAAACCAAACTTTATTAAAATTAGCAAATAATTTCCTGTTTTAGTTCTCACACTATGTGACACCTGTAGACTCCTGGTTCTTTCTCACAGTAAGTGGGAGCATGTGGTTTAACATTTCATACGACAAGCTAACAGTGAAATAACACATGCCAAGGAAGGTGTAGGATCTTGGTTAAATAAGTTTTATTACCATATCTTAGGGAAGACTCTGGAAATTTGTGAAAATGTAGTTGAGGTTGTCATAGCATAATTCATACAAATGGAAGTGAACGAACCATTCTCACAAAGACACAGGAATTATTAATGTAAAATTCTGATCTGTGTATTGTGTACGCATATGTCAAACACACACAGTTACTAAAAATAATATGAAATAATTTTATATACATGAAATGTTATGAACGAGAAATAGATATTTTGGTAATATGTCACTTAGGGTGTATAAAATATATAAACAGGGAAATAAATGAGATAGAGAAAGTCCTAAAACAGTAAAACTATTGTTCTGCATAAAAGAGTAGGTTTATATAGATTTAAATTTTTATTACTCTTATTCTACATCTATTTTTTATTAACTTGGGTTGCTTTTGTTAGAAATAAGAGGAGGCTTACAACAGGTTTTCTATGAAAGAGGTTTATTAGGCGAAGATGGAGAGGGAGAGCAGGGAGAGCGGGCCATGATGGGGAGAAGAGGAGGAAAGGGGGGTGCCCCATAGAAAGAAAGAAAGAGAGAGAGGAGGAAGAGGAGTAAGGGAGAGAATATGTGTCCGGTTGTCCCTTTTTAAGGTCAGGTAATTACTAACCACGCCCCCGGGTGTGGCCACCTGACTGGGCGATACAAGATGACATCATAAGTTGCTAGGTAACCCAGAAGCAGGTTGGTTCAGAATACTAACAGCTTTGTCTTTTTATTCTTCTAATTATGTGTATAAGTGTGTACCTGTGTGTGGGTTGCAGGTGCCTGCAGAGGTCACAAGAGAGTATTGGTACTACAAGCAGTGGGGTTTCAGGTGGTTTTGAGCTACCCCAAGTCTGTGTTGGGACTGAATTGTGTATTCTGGAAGAATACTACTTGTACTTAACTACTGAGACATCTCTCCAGCCTCAACTTGAGTTATATGAGAAATAAGTAAAAATAGAAGCCATTTCAAATCAAAAACACAAGCAGATTATTGTCCTGGGAACTTGATAAAGATCTGTATTTGTAATGTGTCTCATTATGGTTGCTAACTACATTTAATTCTTGTGGTAGGTGTAAGGTTATGGGACAAACTAAATAATGACGATTAGACGTACAACAGATCTATGAAAGTGGTTTATTAGGTGGATATGAAGAAAGGGAGAGAAGGGAGAGCAGGAGGGAAGAAAGAGAGAGGAGGAAAGAAAGAGGAGGAGCCCCGATAGAGAAAGGGGAGAAGGCCAAGAGAAGAGAGACCAGGAGAGGCCAAGAGAGAAAGAACCAAGAGAGACACCACGTGTTGGGTTGTCCCTTTAAGGGGCAAGGTAACCATACCTTCCAGGTGTGGCTGCCGGGCGGGTGACACATGATGACATCATAAGTTGCTAGGCAATCCAGAAGAAGGTTTTGCCCCAAAATCCTAACAGTAGGGATTTGAAATGAGGCTGACATATTTGGCAGAAAAATATTTGTACCTGGCTCCACTAGGAGAAAATACATTTTCTAAAAGTGAATGACCTCTGTGCACAGCAGGCTTCAACAGCAGTCTGCACAATTTTATTTGCCTCCTCCAAATGATAAGCACACTGATTTACCATGAGATTCTCCTTCTGTGGATTAGAGGTCAAAGAGTTAATGGTGCAGGCAAGGTTTAAGGACAGTTATTCTTTTATACAAACAGTGATAAATGCTCACATTTTGCTTATTATAAATTACTTTGAAAATAACAATGAGTGTACAAAAGTTTTTACAGTGAAAATGAAGGCATTAAGAGAAAGACACTATGTTCATGGAAGAAACTGACAGGTTGGATAACCGATCACCATTGTTATTTTCCTAGCATCTTTTGTTCTAAATTCATGATACTATCATAAACAACAATTAATTAAAACTTGTGGGTGGATTTAACATCTGGTTTATTGCGATCGTTATAGTTGGGCTAGGGAATGTTCCCCACAGGCTCATATGTGAGTTCCTCGTCAAAACTAGTATTGCTCTTTGGGGAAGTGCATCACTAGGGGTGTGTCTGTGAAGGACTTACTCAGACCCTAGCCCCTTCCTCTTTCTCATCTTTCTGTCTACAATGAGGTGGACAGTCCCTTCCTCAATGTGCTCTAGACACCACGATGTTCTTTCTCATCAGGGATAGTGATCATAGACAATGACTATGAGCTGAAATCCTTGAAAGACAAAATAAACCTTCCATTAGGTTCTTTCTGTTCTTTTATTTTCTCCTCAGTAGTGATAGAGTTGACCAGTACAATAGTATCTGGGCCATTCACTCATCCATTCCATTCATATTTTATGGAGATGTGCTGTGTACACCCGACACTGTGCTGAAGTTTAATTGTAAGAACTCATCACACTTTAAAATTTCATAATTTGAGGACCAGATGGATCCCAATTTGTACTTTATGGTTTATGATTTCCATTGTTAACTGCCATCGTGGTTTCTTGGCATACTCCTCTCGTGTTTTATAAGAGAACATGTGAAAAAAAAGAAAGCTTTAGATAAATTTAACAGAATTTATTTGAGCAAATAGCAATCCATTAATGGAAGCATTCTAAGCTAGAAGAGGATCAGGGGCACCATTAGGAACTGTGGAGGTACCCACAATAGTGAGAAGAAAAGTTCAGACACAGTTTGAGCAGTTGCAGCCAGGCATTTGCTGTCTGTGAGAATACCCTGCATGGCACTGAGCTCTAGCCGCTATAAAAAATAAAATCCTAAATTAGTCTGCAGTTTGTATATGTACTAAATTATGTCACATTACCTGGGAACTCAAAGTACAGAGATAGCCTCAGGCCAGTGGCCTTTTATTTAATTTAGCACTTTAAAAGGAAATAGACTATGAGTGTGTTTGTTAGTCAAGGTTCTCAGGAACAGATAGGAGGACTATATGTGACTAAGGGGACTTATCAGATTGTTTTCATGATATAGGATGTGTGGTCTAACAATAGAGTTAAAGAGCCTGGTGGCTGCCCAATCTACAACTCTTCCAGAGAATATTCTGAAGGGACCACTTAGAGGCATGTGTCTTAGTTGATCCCAGATCCAAATGTGGGACAACTAAAATGTGCTGTCACACAGAGCTTCATTGGTTTGCATTTTACTGCCACTAAAGTGTCTCTAGATGAGGCATTTGAGGTTGGTGGAAGATCTGCTCGGAGGTTAATCCCAGGCAGGAGGACCTAACAGGGAAGGATAGTGAGCTTGTGGTACATCTAGACTATGTAGGGAGGACACATCTTAAACCAACAAATGAGTCTGAGACACCATCTGAGAGAATTCTGCATCTTCTAGGGATCCTTACACTAAGACAGTAGCCTCATACTGACCAGTTTTCCTAATGCTGTGCCTGATATTCAAGTCCCATGGGGCAATTTTCAATCCTGAGTCATGCTCTAGGTCAAATGTGACCAAACTTTTGGTTTTACTGACCACATAGGATGAAAACTTTTCCTGGGCCACACATTAAACACACACACAGACAAAAATACTATCAAAGGCTGACTAAAAGAAAGTGTGTATAAGCTTGATTTTATCTGCCACCAAAGATAAGCAAAGGAGAGCTTCATATGACACTAATGATGTGGTCCCTGCTTAGGAACCTTTAAAATTGTAGAGAAAAATCCCAAGTTTGCAATCCCAATAAAGAAAATGAAAGTGTCTGAGTTCTGAAACTTTCATATTTTGAGTACTTTAAAATAAAAGTGAAAGAAAAGAAAGGGTCATAATCCCAGTGGGATGTCTGCGAACGCGGTGAGCGGACATCAGGTCAGTGTTGGAGCTGCAGTTGTCAGTGAGCTCTCAGGTGTTCATCACAGATCACGGCGTTAGTTCTGCTCTCAGTGAGCTTCATTCTTGAAAACAGCCACTCACTGGTTAGGTTGATACTGACTTGAGTAAGACAATTGTGAAGTAGGGGTATTTGTCTCTGGACAGATAAGACCTATGACCATCTAGAAAAGAGACACAATCCAACTTTCCTTTGCACTGAGTGCCAGGTTGAAGCTCTGTACAACACTCTGGGATACTGGAGGGTAATGATTTTGCCTGAAAATTGTGCCACAAATTTGCCAAAGTATTGATTATTTTTGCAGAAATATTGGAGTCATTTTTCAAATTCTTGCATCAAATAGAAAAGTAAGACTACACATTTTAGCCTGCTCACAGGACTCTGTTTTGCCATGTGCTGAAATAAACAAGACTGTTTCCATTTGCATTTTCCACAACTTTAGTGTCCTCTGTTACTCTGTTAAGATTTGGATCAGGTACTTATATGTTGGTTTTCACCATGGAAGAGTGTGCTCAATTCATCCACATGAATAGCTAACACCACTAAAGTTCTTAAATCCTTAACTGAGCTTTATCCTGAAGTTCTGCACACATTTTGTTTTGATAAACAACTTGAGGGTATTCTGTTAATCATAAGATCTTTCAACATCTAGTCATGGCATAGCCATCTTATTTTCAAAAAGATATATCTTAGACTTAGCATCAACACTTTAACAAATCTTTAAAACTGGATGTGATTTAATCCTTTAGTCCAGCAGTTCCCAACCTGTGGGTCATGACCTTTGGGGAGGTTAAATGACCCTTTCACAGGGGTCCCCTAAGACTACTGGAAAACACAAATATTTACATTATGATTTCTAACAAAAGCAAAGTTACAGTTATGAAGTAACAATGGAATGATGCTATGGTTGGGATCACCACAGCATAAGGAATTATTAAAAGGTTGTATTGGGAAGTATTACAAGGTTGCAGTATTAGAGAGGTTGAAAACCACTGCCTTCTATGAAAGTATCAACAGCTGAGGGAAGGGAGCCAGTCCAGGGGATCAGGAGCCAGATATCTGCTCTTGCCAGATAGATAGTAGATCTACGACCTAGTGATTCTTCCTTCCAGATCTCATCATGTAAGTGAGGCTGACCTTGGCACTGTGAATTTTCCCAAGCCTCTGATTTTCTAAGAACCCTGTTTTAATCATCAAGTCCCTTCTCAACCCTTCCCTACATCTTGCAGAGGTTTTCCATCTGGAAATGTGTGTTAAGATGGCATGGGGATTGGGATTGGGAGTATTTCTTCCCTTCAAGGATGATTGCTAAC
This sequence comes from Pachyuromys duprasi, assembly GCA_028658305.1. Lineage (NCBI taxonomy): Eukaryota > Metazoa > Chordata > Mammalia > Rodentia > Muridae > Pachyuromys > Pachyuromys duprasi. The sequence goes on along the minus strand of CM053766.1, from coordinate 4,872,737 downwards.
AGTGGTTAACTAGAGTGCCCACAAATTTGCATCTGTTTAAAGGATTTCTTTGTATTTGCAATCTGTAGGGGCAAAGAAAACTTCATTTTAGCCTCTTTTTTTTTGTCCCTACAAATTAAAAATGCAAAGAAAGAGACTAAAATGAAATTTGTCTGTGTGCAAACTTTGTGAGTTGTAGTTTTATCATTCTTTCACTAACTGTAGCTGATTGCCCTGCGTCTTCTGACTCTAGGGTTAGAAGAGAATAGCACTTGACCATCAGGCCTCATTTCGTTGTAATTAAAACTGGCTTTGAACTAAAAACAAAACAAAACAACAACAACAACAACAAAAACAAAAAAACCCCACTGCCTTAGTCCTTATAATTTTCACAGTCTTGAAAAGGATTTACATAATGTTCATTAATGCTTGTGAGTACTATTTTATGTACTATACAATGATACTTCATGATAACGCATGCTGTACAGAAATTGCATATTTTCTATTAATTTGCAAGGCCCTCTCTTTCACCTACCATACTGGTGTAAAGATACCACCTATGCTGAAAATGGACAAAGAAAACCCCTTTAACCTTTTCAGTGCTTTCTATAAATTCTTTGACTTTGTTGTATCTTTAATGACTAAGGGAGGTGTTTCTTCTGTGGTGTGTCTGTCATCACTCCTCTAATAAAAACGCTAAGTTGAACTATATCTGCAGCATAAAGGATTTCATTCATCCCCACATCTGAAGTGTAAAATTATTGGCTCTGCTTTCTCTTGATAGGTTTTCCGAGTTATTCAGGTTACATGGTCATAGTATGAATCAAACTGATTGGAGATCTGCCCTTCACCTCACCCTGTTGAAAGTTATCAGGACACATTGTAGCTGCCTTACTCTCCACATATGTTAAAAAATCATCATATTCTTCAATGAGAGTATGGTTCTGACTTTTGCTGTTAAGTGTGCTGTCACACATCACTAGCTTGAATGGAATCTGAGTTGTGACAATTTTGTTGTTGAGTGGACATTTTTCATCTCCCTTCTGATGTTCTTACGGCTCCATCTTTGATCAGCTCTAAGCATAGCAGTATGCTTTTCCATGTAATGTATTTTCAAATTACAGTCCCAAAATGCACAAATTCTCTTTTCTTTTGTGGTGCTTATTTGTCTTAATAAAAAGTAGTCATTTATTCATATTTTCTTCAAGAGTCTTTCTTCATCTGTCATTTTTTCCTTTCTCTTTCCTTTTTATTTTCTTCTTTTCTTTTGGGATACTGTAGAAGCCATGATGGCATTTAAAAAATAATAAAGGAATGTTTTTTGTTGTTGTGAAAATTAATTGAAAGGAAAATTAAAGGCTGTGTTTGGAGCTTTCCACATCTTGGCTGCCAGTGCACTGGGGAGTGAAGTATAACAAGGCAGGTGACTATGTCACCCCACCATCGCCCAGTTCTCTCTAAAATGTCACCACGCTTCCTGTGCTGTTGTGAGCCCTCTTCTGTCACACGGACTCATTTCCAGACCACTTATCTATTGCTAGGACGTCCATTTATACCTATGTAAGAATGCTCAGTGTCTCAGCCCAGAACTCTCCTAACTTTGCCTTTGGCCCTCTTCCCAGAACACAGCACATAGCACATTCTCCCTGTACTGAGTGAAGTTCACAAGCTCTTTCCCAGCTAGCTCTGTTTCCCCTCCAAGAACCTCCTTTCCAGTAAATAGCAATACACTCCCCTTGCATCCAGAAACCTTGGCATAGTACTTAACTTCTGCTTAGCCACACTGTCTTTATGTAAGCTATCCCTAGATTTTGAAACCTTCAGAACTTTCCATTTCTTTACAAGCTCCCAGCACTACTGAAAGTTTCATTTATCTTACTTCTATACTCCTTCCACATTTTTATCTTCAAAAGTTGAAAATATGAATTCTAGTTCCATAAAGTTCTTCAGCAGTTTTCATTAGGCTGTGACGAGGCTCAACCATTTTAAGCTGAATTATAAGGAATGATGGACGGATGCTTTGCTGGCTCCCATAGATCAGTTCCCTTCCTGGTCCCCATAGCTCTGTACAAGGTACCCTCCTTATTGGCTGCCCTATATCTAATAGTTAAACTTCATGTAATAATACATAGTTATTGTATGATCATTTTGGAATAATTTGATTTTTAAGTTGTAAGTCTTATGAAAGTTAGGAATAACTTGGTTTTGTTTAGTTAGAGATAGCTAGAACAATAATTAAAATATTTTCTCCTAGATAGTGTCATTTTAACGAAATAGAAGTGAAGCAAGAGAGGCAATGTTAATTTTCACGTCCTTGAATTACATTTTTATAAGCTCATAGCAGAAATTTACTACACGGATAACTATAGTAATCAGTAGTGGTTGCCTTACTTTCCAAAAAGTAGTGGAGAATATTTATTTATTTATTTATTTATTTATTTATTTATTTATTTATTTATTGGCAGGCTGGCCATGTACTCACTGTATGCTCAGGGATGACCTTGACCTCCTACTCCTCATCTGTGAGAGAGTGCAGAACTGTGGGTCTGTTCCACCACTCCCTGTTTCTGCATGCGAAGCAAGCAAGCAATCTGCTAACTGAGTTCCATCCCCAATCCTCCACTTTAAAATTTAAAATTTGTTTTCAGTATACACAGAACCCAATGATTAAGCTAGCAAAATTAGAGAAGATGAGTTCCTGCCAAATTAACAGCAGTTTGGGTGCAGGGTGGCTTCTTATATGTGAACGAGATACAAAACCAAACAAACAAAATTAAGACCAGATATCCATCAACAGGTGAAGACATAAAGAAATTATGGTACACATGCCCAATGGAGATTTATTCCACCTGTAACAAGAATAAGATCCCCTCATTTGTAGCAAGATGAATGGAGCTGGAAGACAGCATATTAACTGAAAAGAGCCAGACACAGTTGTCCTCTTAGAGGCGAAAACTGAAAAATGGTTTACATGACTGTGGACTGTGAGAGATGAGAACCAGACAGAGTTTGATCACTGAATTGATACCATATGAAGTACATTCATAAGTACAATTAGTACCTATTAATAAAAGTACAATGCAAATTGTTATATATTTGAAACAACAAAAATAAAGCTACAACGACACTAACACAATACAATTGTATCTGCCTGAGGCTGAGTCCTTGAGATGAAGAAAACACAAATCATTGCTCCCCTCAAGGGCTCTATTCCAGGGGTGAGGAAAGAGACCATGCGAGAAAAACAAATGAATGGATCATTGCTTCATGCTCAGTGGGAATACAGTCAGGCTATTAGAGATATGATACATGGCAACCTTACAAATCTACAGTCACTATTGTAAGTGTGGAAGGAAAAGAATCACAGAAGCCCCAGACCATGCTGAAAATTTCTGTGAAGGAAGACACATTTCTGGGAGTGATAGTATTTGACACATGTCAGCAATGTTCTAGAACCACTGGAGCAGATAAACTCAAATTTTAAGCATATCTATGAGAATGAATTATAAAAGAAAATATAGCAAAAGGAAATAAAAATTAAATCTATGCTTTACTAGATCAACAGTAAAGCAAAATCAGCTGAAAAATCAGCTGTGGTTAATAATTGACCAGAATCTTTGAGGTGAAATCTTCTGGGAATTATTTCCTAAAGATTGACACATAGAGAGAATGGTCCAGAAGAGACCAAATTCACATCTCAAGCTGGAAGACAAACTTGGAGAACAGTCTCCCACATGGTAACAGTTTTGAAAGGTCAGAGAGAACAGATGAGGGTTGGCACCATGATGGAGTTACTGCAAAGAGTCTGGGAAAGTCACTGGTGAAGCTTCAGTCTCAGGTGTGTGGAGGCTCCGCCATGTTGGAGGTGCCAGGTCTAAGGGACTACCATTGAGAACAGCTTCCGCTGTGGAACGTAGCCCGCCTGAGCCTGTGTATTGCAGGTGGTGAAGTTGCAAGAATGTGATTGTCCAACCAGTTTGGAGCCTAGAAGATTGGGGTTCCAGATGCCAGGTATGAGCCACAGATTTGACTTACACCACTGGATGTTGGGTTTACTCTAATCTATCGTTACTCTGCCCTGGTTTATCCTTCTTAAAATAAAGTGTACAACTTATTTTGAGTTTTAAAGCAGCACAGTTAAGTAGTTAGATATATTAAAGATATGTTAAATTTTTAAATTATAGCATTTTAAAGACTTTAAACTTTTAAACATATTTTATATTGTGATATTAACATGTGATCTTCCAGATAAACAAGAAAGGAAAAGGTTCTGTAGTAATGTATTCATGTATCAAATTTACAAGAGATCAATTAGTGGGTTAGTTTTTGTTAACTTGACACAAATTAAAGTCACCATAGGAGAGAGAACCTCAATTGAGGAATTGATTCTATCCAATTAACATTTGGGTATATCTGTGGCTCATTTCCTTGATTAGCAGTAGGTGTGAGAAAGTCAATCCCACAGGGGCAGTGCCAACCCTGGTCAGGCATTCTCAAGTTGAGCAAACTTTGAGCAGCAAGCCAGTAAGCTCCTTCCCCCATGGTCCCTGCTTGTGTTTCTGCCTCTGGGTTCCCATCTTGAGGTCCAGTGGCTTCCCTTGATGATGGGCTGTAAGCTAAATAAACTCCTTTCTCCCCAGATTGCTTTTGGTCATGGTCTTTATTACAGCCACATAAAAACAAAACAGTATACTAAACATTCTAGGGCTTTCCTAGGCAGACAATCTAAACTTTTCCATATTCTTTCTCCAAACCAGTTCCAAAACTTGCCAAAAAACACGTTGTCCAGGTTGAATCACAGGTTGGCCATGATGGGTACCCATTTTCCTTATTACTGTTTTTGATTCTTCAATCAAATAACATAAAGAGGAAGAATTTCTTTTGGTTTACAGTTTAAGGGGAAAGACCCCATCCTGATGGGATAGTACCGCAGCAGGGTCATGAGGCAACTGGTCATTGCTTCCACAGTTAGGGAGAAGAAAGCAAATAGCATTGGGGCCTGAGTATAAAACACCAAGGCTTACCTACAGGGACTCACCTCTGGGATGGCTCCACATCCTAAATGGTCTATAATTTCCCTAACATTGACCACCATCTGGGGAGCAAGTATCTAACACATGCACTCCTTGTTTATATCAGATTACTCACTTATTGTTCATTACATGTAGTAGACTGGACCATAAGTCTCATTTAGGTCAGGCTTACTATCTTCAATATTGAGTTCCTATTTCATGTCACAACACATAGAACATACAAGAAACACTGTAACAATCATCAATGCTTTCCATTATGTGTGTTTTGTCTGCATGTATGTATATGTACCACATGCATGCCTGCTGTCCAAGAAGGTTGTACTTTGATCTCCTAAACTGTGGGACATATATACTCCCTTTCTGGAACACTCCACTGAGCTATCAGCAGTCTTGAGTAGGTCTCTCCTGGAACATGGGCCATAGTGTGAACTTCACTCCAAATGCTCCTAAGGACATCTAAAAGCTGGCCTCCTGGGCAGCAGACTCAGAGAGGGCAATTCCATTTAGCACACAGATGTGCTACTCAAATGTTATAGCTGCTTTTAAGGCAAGTGCAGATAGGTTAACAGTCTTTCCAAGGTCAATATTTGGATTTGGATCATCTGACATTAAAGTTCAGACTGTGGCTATGGCAAACAAGCGCCGGGCGATGTAATGAAATTGACTTTCTTATCTGTCAACTTCATTTCCAATTGACATTGTATTCTGCACCTCTATAAGAAAAGAAGTATGGGATGAGAGTGGTTGCTAAGCAACCAAGGCACCAGGATGTCCTGGCTGCAGCATAATCAGTTAGAATCTGGCAAAGCTCCCAGGATTGAGGACCATGGATAATTATTTATCTGGCCTCTAATATCCTATCAAGCTGCTTTGAAATCTCCTCCATCATACTAAAGCCATAAACATTATTTCAAATTTAGCCTCATCTCAAATTTAATTACACTCTTAAAGATAACCTGAAAGTCTATTAGCTGTTGATTTAATCTGTGGGCCAAATCAGAGTGCCATCCCTGGCAGAGTTTCTGGATAAAGCATCATGTTTTAAAATATTTTTTTTCAAAATAGGCATGCCTTATGTGCATAAGACTCTGTATCTAAAAAATTATATACTGTAAAATATAAATAAGATTTAAGTAACAGACTCAAGATTATAACTACCAATCAGTCTCTTATTCCCAAGAAAGACAACAGGCCAGCAGCCTTGTAGAGCATGCAGAACAGAGGTAAAAATGGTATTCTGTCACAGATGTGTACACACTAAAGGCACAGTGAGTCTGACACTGAAGTAGCTCTGATATGTGAAGATGGGGGAGTATTTCTCTGGAAAGAACATTGCTGTAAGTCCAACCCTTTCTACAATGAAACAGAGGTGTTTACCTCTATACTAGTGAGGGCTTTCGGCTTGCCACCAAACATCCTGGCTATGTGCTCTTTGCCTTGAAGATCATGTGAACAGATGGCTTACACCTAAAACTCATCCATGAGGAGCTATGAAAAGTGACTCTCTAGCACACAAGGGGTCACCTTTATAAAGAAAGTGCCACTGATGATTAATGTAAGTGCCTGGGAGCTATTGGGAGGGGAAAGAGGGACACCTTAAGCCCTGTGTGGAAGGCTAACCTGAAAAAGTCTGAAAATGTTGGGAGAGATGCCAGACGTGATCAACATAGGATACACAAGAGCTGTGAGGAGTCGTAAAGGACAGGCTGAAAACTGTGGGTTTACTTAAAAAAGAAGAAAATGGCCTTATTGTGTACTTGATCATATTGTGGATATATGCCTAGGAGGGGTATAGCTGGATCTTGAGGAAGCACTGTTCGTAATTGTCTGAGAAAGCACCAGATTGATTTCCAAAGTGGTTGTACAAGTTTACATTCCTACAGCAGTGGAGGAGGGTTCCCCTTTCTCCACATCCTCTCCCCATTTGATATTTCTATATTGAAAATTCTGTTTACCTCTGTACCCCATTTTTTAATTGGATTACTTGATGTGTTGCTGTTTAACTTCTTGAGTTCTTTATATATTCTGGATATTAGCTCTCTGTCAGATATAGGGCTGATGAAGATCCTTTCCCAATCTGTGGGCTATAGTTTTGTTCTGATAACAATGTCTTTTGCTTTACAGACGCTTTTCAGTTTTATGAAGTCCCTTTTTTGATTGTTGATCTTAGAGCCTGTGCTATTGGTGTTCTGTTCAGGAAGTTGTCTCCTGTGCCAATGAGTTCAAGGCTCTTCCCCACTTCTTCTCCTAACATATTTAAGACAGGAACCTACCACAAAGGACCTCTGAAAGACTCTACCCAGCAGGGTATTAAAGCAGAGGCTGAAACTCATAGCCAAACTTTGGGCAGAGTGCAAAGAATCTTTTGAAAGAAGGGAGAGACAGAAAGACCTAGAGGGGACTGGAGCTCCACAAGGAGAGCAACACCAAAAACTCTGGGCACAGGGGTCTTTTCTGAGACTGATACTCCAACCAAGGACCATGCATGGAGATAACCTAGAACCCCTTCACGGATGTAGCCCATGGCAGCTCAGCCTCCAAATGTGCTTCCTAGTAATGGGAATAGGGGCTGTCTCTGACATGAACTCAGTGACTGGCTCTTTGATCACCTCCCCCTGAGGGGGTCAGTGCAGCCTTACCAGGCCACAGAGGAAGACAATGCAGCCAGTCCTGATGAGACCTGATAGGCTAGGGTCAGATGGAAGGGGAGGAGGCCCTCCCCTACCAGTGGACTGGGGAAGGAGCATGGGAAGAGAAGAGGGAGGAAGGACAGGATTGGGAGGGGACAAGGGAAGGAGCTGCAGCTGGGATACAAAGTGAATAAATTGTAATAAATTTAAAAAATTTTAAAAAAAGAGAAAATGCCCTCCACAGAGTTGTATTCAGAACATGACAGAATAGGAATAGTTAGAAGATAAGGTGACAACAGCAACCGCAGCCTTTCCCCGGAAGCCATCTTTCTGGAGCAGGCCAACTTCTACAAAGACCTTGAGCTAACCACATTCAGGAAGCGGTCACAATGGAACACAAACTATCCCAATGAGAAAAGGGAGTCGCTGGAGAACGTGGGCAGAGGTTGTTCCGTATGGAGCTGAAGATGTGTGGAACACACCGAGAGGGAAGAACTAGAGAGGAGACCCAGCCTGTGTGGCATTGCGGGAGCATGGAAAGGCGGGTTTCTCTGGCTCCCGGGCACTTGTGTCCTAAGGGGTTTTGATACTTTTCTGAGGCAGAAATCTTCAGCCTTATGTTTGCAGCATGTTAATGACAATGAGTGTATCTGCCCACAGCTTGTTGCTGAAAACCTCAGTGGTAAAGAGTCGGCTGAAAAGCTAAAATAACAGCATCTCAAGGCTCTAAACTATTCATGAGCTTTCACCAACACAACGAAGACTCATTAATTTGAGCTAACTGAGTGGAACGAATATAATGCTTTCTCTGTATCAGGCATTGCGGCAAATACAAATGCTGCCTTTGACTCCCAGGCGGAGCCCTTGCTCATGGTGCTGAGAATGAATCCCAGGTGGGCCCAGGTAAGGACAGGCAGAGGGTCTGAGGTCAAGGTAGCCTCAACCTCCCCTTTTCCTCGAGCCATCAGAGAGGGTTGATTCCCACCTTGTTCTGCCTTTGGAAAGGCCAAGAAGGTGTCTGGGCAGTTCTCTGAGAAATAATAATAGTCACATTTAAGAACATGGAAGCATGCTAAGTTCTGCACTTTGTAACATTTTCTTCTTAAACAGCAGCAAACTAAGGCATTAGAAGGTTTTTATTTTCCTGCTGTGACATATGAAGCTTAGGTTTCTAGCTAAAATATTTTTCTAAGAACAAATTGACTCCTTGAATAAAGCTGCCAAACAATTTAACATTAGCACTTTTATATAGCTGCTACATATGCTAATTGTAAAATAGAATCAGCACCTTGTATGTAGGATTCTGTGTAGCTCAGTGGCACACATTTACTTAATCATCAGACCAAAATTAGTGGGAGACCCAGTCTCATCCCAATGAGGAAAGTGATATGATAAAATACAAAGAGCTTGTATAGTGCAGCCCAGCAAATAAGAAAGAGCATCAGCCAGTCTGATTCTGGAGCTCACAGGCTTATCTGCGATTAGGCGTTGCTTGCTATTTTAATTTTTGGTGAATGGTAGATGGCAGGATCTATGAAGAAAGATATAAACAGAATAGCTATAGCATATGAATTGTTTTCAGGCTATTTGGTCACAAAGTGAAATGCATTTGGACTTACTAAAAGCAAAACAAGCAAACAAAAAACCCTCAGTGAACAGGACTGGGTGGGGAAACAGCGAGCAGCAGTTGAAGTGCTGTTAACACGGAACCCCTGGAGGTAAAAACATGTGCTCTCTTCCAGCTTCCACCTAACGGGACAGGATCTGGAAATCAATCTTTGTCGTCTCATTTATATCAAAGTAGGAATTATAATGTCCTGTGAGTGTTGAATCCAGTTTTATACCTGAAGTGCTTAGCGTAGCACCTGCCACATAATGAGTTCCTAATGGTAGTTATTATCACGTTCAAAATGTAAAAGAGCTAAAAATCATAATAGCTACATTTTGCATTTTAACATAGCATGAAACTAAATTAGTTTAAAGACACAGATGATGATTGATATATTAAAACAAAAACTGCAATGACAAGAAGAAAGAGAACATGAAAAACAGCTTCCTGGGCTCTCTGAGACTCCTCAGAAGTTCACTATGCTGTAGCTAACTTAAATAATATGGTAAATTGAGTAGTATTTGTGGCCACTGAGGTATGGTATAGAAATGAAATGAGAATGAGACTAGAAATGTTAGAGTGTTCTATAAATTGTAAAATGGTAGACATGAGGCTTTGTTATAGAAAAGCATGGTCAGATAAAAATTCCAAAGACTATTCTAGATTATACTTTGAGACTGTCAGTTTTCAACATGCACACAAAAATGAAGCTGAATTTCAATTTTGTTTGCATTTTGTCTCAAAATGACATTTTTAAAGTTCAAAGTGACATGGCCATAAGGGAAAAACATATCCCTGCATTTTCAAAGTCACCGCTGCCTGGTATACAGAGCTCTCACTGTCTTGGTGTACATTTCATACTGAAAACGATAATCTTGAGGCTAGAGACATGGTTCAGCATTTAAGGTCACTGGCTAATTTTGTTGAGGACTTAGATTCAGATCCCAGAAGCCACATAGGGGTTCACATTCATCTGCAATTCCAGCTCTGTGGGACCCCACTCTCTCCTGACTCTGTGGGCATTGGGCACATCTGTAGTACAAAACACACAGCGTTAGATTCATGAAAACAAACTAGTAGACCTTAAAAATGACATTTTCCAAAACATTAAGGAGTCATGGGCAGCTTTGGTAACCGGCTTCCAACAGATTTCTTATTTGATTGGCAGTTTGCTTTGTGCAAATGCTCCCACTATGCTGCTCAGTGTAGTGTCATAGGACCAAATGAGAGTTGGGGTTCTGACTGCAGTTGGCAGCTCTGCGTTAGTGCAATGTGGCTCTGGTTCCACTCTGGGTAAAAGGTGAGATATTTAGAAAAATGTTTACTTTCATGAAATATTATGGGCAACAAAAGTTGGGTTCTTCTTCTTCTCTTTCTCCTTCTTCTTTCTCTTCCTCCTCCTCCTCTTCTTCTTCTTCTTCTGTGGGGGAGGGTGGGCCACAGGCTTGTGTATTAACCTGGGAGGACAGGGAAGTGAATGTAATCAGGGTGCATGATGTGAAATTTTCTCAAATAATCAATGAAAATATTACATTGGAAAGAAATTGACTACTAGATAATGCTCATCATGCATTCAAAAGTGGTTGGAACCATGACAATTTTTTTTTTACAGTCTTCCACCCTGAGACTTGAGAGTCTGTATAACCATAGATTCAAGATTTAGCCTCCATAGTTTGACCCTCTAATTCAGGAAAACTGCAGTTATTTAACATCTCCCTTCTTGTCAAGACTTCCATCATCCATGTTCTGGCAACCTAAGTTTTATCTTTTTTTACCCAGCAATTTCATTTGTACTTCATTTTTGAGGACATAGCTGCTATTTTATTCATTTTTCTGGGGTGAAAAAAATTACTTTGAAGGAGATAACATAATGTTTTTCTGACTATTTGAGTATGGGGTATTAACTATCCAAAAGGAGGTATTTTTCTAGACATGAGATTTTTATTTTTATGCAGTAATTTTTGTACCTGTGTAAGCAGTGAGTCTGACCGTTGGGACATTGTGGTGTGCATGTTTGGGAGACATCCTGGCCACATCTGTGAGTCTTGCCAGTGAAAGGAGAATTCTATCTCTGACTTGTCTGTCATTCTGACCAAGGAGGCAAAAAGCAAAAGGTTGTTCCTGTAGGAGGTGAAGGTCCTAGACAAAAGCATTTGATGTGCTTCTTTGTAACAACTGGTTTCATCTGATGAGACTAACACAGAAAAAGAACAATTGAATCACATGATAGATACATTCCAGTGTGCATTCCCCTTTTCCCCCGGGGTCACTCTGTCAGTGAACAGCAGAGATGAAGTCTCCCAGTCGGAAGTTCTGTGGTTTTAGCCTATCACAGAGCCCCGCACAGTGGACACAAACCTGCATTTTCTCTCTCAAGCTTTAGCCAACTAAGATGTAATAAATCCTACTTAAGAGGTTCCCTCATGGCTCTTAAAAACATACTGAACTTAAAAGGCTGCTTCTTTCTGTAAGCAGGGAGTGATGTAGGGCTATCTGGCGTCACAAGATGACTATTCGTGGTCGTCCATCAGACCTCAGCTTTCCACTGTAATGGGGACAGAGCTTCAGAATGTGGCCTGGGTCTCTTTCAAGAATAGCATTTTCCTTAAGGAAGACCTGGCCCCTCTCAATGCAGCAAACCGAGAAGGCTTTGCGTGGGGCAGAGGAGAAAGGCTTTAGTTTTCCATTTTGGTACCTATGAACTTAGAATGCATACAAAGTAAGTTAAATACCTAGAGCACTTCTTTGAGATGTTGGAATGGATTCCTCTGATCCCTAAAGAGGCACAATGTCTCGGATTTATTAATAGCAAAGCATTAGTATCGAGAAACTGCAAGAGTGTAACATATGACTATATTTACAGAGCTTTGAAGGGAATATTAAATTGCCCTTTCTTAATCACCTTCATAAAAATAGCCTTTGCAGAAACTGACAGCAAAAGAGGCCTAGGTTATCATTAATCAATCAACTTATCAAGTTTTAAAAGGTTTGTTAATTTTAAATTGGTATGTTTAAAAAAACTTGAAAACAAAAAAAAATGAAAGAAAAGAAAAAAACCCACCATTACTTAAGAACATGTTCAACAAAGGGTTTAAATGTTGAAAAGCTTTGTTAGAGAACTGTCTCTGTGATGAACAGATGAGAGGGTAAAATGGTTCTCTTTTAGCATGCTAGCAATTAAGTGACAATACCCATGTGATACAGGTTCACAGAGAGACAGAAGGGAGGAATGTGCTTAATTCTCCAAAGAAAGTGTCAATAAAAATTCAAAGTCTCACTTCATCCACTCAGTCACAATGGACCACACTGGAAGAAATAACAGAATTGGTATATGAAATAACTACAAGTAATTTTCTCCTAATATGAAATTCTCCAAGACAGATTTGAAAAAAGAAAAAATCCTCAAATCTCAAGGTCAAACCCAGGACCCCAAGCAGAAAAGCAGAACTGAACTTAATAAAATAAGGAAATGCCCCTCCGACGTCGGTTGATGAAAATGAAGCAGCGGAGGGCAATGTGCTTCTCTCCTCGTGTCTGAAGCAGCTCTGCTCTCCCAAGCCAACTCTTCAGCCTGCTTTCCCCCAGACCAACCACATCAGTCTTTTTACATCCAGCTTCAGGATGTGGGATTTACAGACTAACTGAGGAGCCGAGGGTATAGCTCAGTAGTAGGAAAAATCGTGCACTAGATCTGGGGATCCACCCCACCATAGCTCACTACCCTGTCAAAGAAAGAATGTTTCGAGCAAACAAAATTACATGAGGCTTGAAACTGCCAAATGTGGTGCTCCAAGCACAACATCCCCAGAGGCTCCTGTGTTCAAACCCGAGGTCTCCAGCTGGTGGCAGCGTTGTTTGGGAGCATTGTGGGGTCAGAGCTTAGAAAGTGGTGAGTCTCTAGGTGCAGACAGAGACCTTTCTGGCCTAGTCCCATGTTTTCTGTGCTCTCTCACCTGGATACAGGCTAAGCAGCTACACTGCTTCTTTGCATACATTCGGTACACGCCCAACACAATTTATGTATGCAACCATATCTGTTGGAGCATCATTCACAGTGACTATACTATTGCAGGATAGCTAAAACAATCCTGAATGATAAAATAATTGCTGGAGGTATCATTATCCCCAATCTCAATTTGTACTTTAGTGCTATTGTAGTAAAAACAGCATGGTATTGACATAAAAACAGACACATTTGCACAATGGAATTAAACTAAAAACCAAGACATGAGTCCATATACCCATGGACATACGATTTCTTACAAAAAGCCAGAAATATACACTGTTCTATTATAATTATCAATAAAATGGAAACAGCTTAAATGTCCATTAAAAGATAAGGAAATGTGACCTGTTTTACACAATGGACTATTATTCAGCTATTACCAACATCCTACCAGGGGAAAAACAATAACAGCAATAATAAAAAACAAAATCATGAAATTCTCAGGTAAATAGATGGAACTAGAAAAAAAAATTCTGAGTGAGGTAACCCAGACCCAAAAGGTCAAATATGGCATATATGTATATACTTTTTTTTTTTTTACTAAGCTTTAAACAGGCATAAAAAAATCCAGATAATCGAAGAGGCCATGTAAGAGTCTAGGGGAGCAGATGTAACAGAATAGATAGTTATGGGGATAGGATAAATAGAATAGGATAGGCAAAGGGGAGACAGAAATGAGGGGGCTAAACAGAAAAAAGAGGGAAGAGGGAGGGTCAATATAAAATAAACAGATTTTTTTTATCTCATATTGTTTTGTTGGAACAATTTTAACCATACTGGTCTTTTGCTTGTATAATATTTTTAACTTGTTATTTTGGGCTCTCTCTCTTTTTTTTACTCTCTATTTCCCTTCCTTCCCCATCCAACCCCCCTCTGTATGTTTCTGTGATTTTCCTTTCTTTTTCTTTTTTTTTCTAAAAAGAGAAAGAAATCCTGCAGTTGAATTTGTGGGGAGGACCAGTGTAGAGAGCTGTGTGCCTTAAAGATGGCGCCGGTTTCCGCCTTCCGCCATCGGCGAGTGCTCTTGTGATAACTCCTTATTTGGCTGTGCTGTGTCTGATGATCCGCCTTCTCTTACGTGTACCTATCCGCACTTCCCACGTGGCTACCCGGGGTTGGCTGGCTCAGGGGTACTTATTCCTGGGACAGGCTCTCCTCGGGGAAGAAGAGGAAGAAGAGAAAGAAGAACAACAAGAAGAAGATTGTTCAAAATTCCTGAATAAACTGCTTCAAGAAGAGCTCGTGTGCCGTGTCTTTCCTTGCTGGTCGAGGTTGACGCGACAGACCAGAAGATTCTGGAAAAGATGTAGGAGAGAAAACTGATCAATATATAGTGCATCAAAAGCTTGTTTTCAATGAAAACATTAGCATCTGAATTTAACCTCTTGGGGTCTTGAGGAAAGGCCTGCTAAGAGAGCTGTTTACTATGGCAGGTGTGCTTGGACTGCAGAGGAACAGACCTGCGTGTTCCAGCCCTTCTGACCAACCAGATGAACAGAGAACCAAGAAGAAGTTTGTCTGTGTGCCTGTGGCAGAAGGAATCACCAACATATCTTATCTTCATATACTCAGTTTTCCTACTTAAATTATCAACTTAAACTGTGTTTAAATTATCAACATGACTTGTAAATATTTTTAACTTTTTTGTTTCTGTATGTATTTTATTAAAACATTTTTAAAAGAAATTGTGTATGTGTGTGTACACAATGTTATATCTATAAAGAAGAGCAAAATCATATCAATTACAGGAAACAGAACTAAAAGCATGTTTGCAAAATAAGCCAGACTTAGAAACACAAATAATATGTTTTCCTTATATATGAGATACATATGATAAAATTAAAAATGGGACTCCTTGGAGAAAGGACAGCCTAGCTAGAGTCAGCAGTATACCATTACTTTACGGGTAGGGAGTATATATAGGGCAAGTATGTATTATACATGTATAAAAATCATTTTGTATGATAAAGGCTGTGTAAACGCTCCTGTGTCATTGTTTCTGTGTACAATTTAAAGGAGTCAAAAGAAACAAAGAGCCAACAGACGTGGCAAGGTTCCCTCAAATAAGAAATAGAAGGAGGACAAATCACAGCTAAAGTGCACAAAGTGGCTTGGAAAGAACAGCTCTACACTTTGAGATTTGCCTTTGTCAAACAAAACATTAATCAATTTTATAAAAATTAAAGGTTAATAAAAAAGTAGAATATGATGTTAAAGAGAAACTTGAAATCTCTCAAGTACGACTGGAAGAAATAGTTTTCAGCAGTTTCTTGCCTCAGAAAAAGGAGAAGAGCATTCGAAACAACCTAACACCACACCCCCACCCCACAGGGAAAATCAGAACAATCTGCATCTTTCCAGGTTTCAGAGAGTCTCATGCTAAGGAGGGAGAGGAAGGTACTGAAGAAATTCCATCATTAGCTTCACCCAATAGCAATGACTCATGATTCCATACTTAAAAAACAAACAAGCAAACAAACACACATGCACAGGTACACTCACACTCAAGGTGCTGTGATACACCTATATGAGCAAACGTAACCCTCCTGAGCTGATCAATAGTGCTGCAACTATGAAAGTGAATTCAAGTTCCAAGGTAAAAGATAAATAGGGACTAGAGAGCTGGCCCAGCAGTTGAGAGCAGGTACTGCTTTTTTATCTTTTAGTTATTATAATTTAGTCACTTTATAGCAGGACCATAGTCCCCTCCCTCATCTCCTCCTGGTCCCACCTTCCCTCCTCTTTTATCCCCATCTCCCTCCCCCCATCCAGGGGGGGGGAGCCCCTCTACCACCACCAGCCTATCAAGTCTCAGCAGGACTGCCTGCATCCTCCTCCTCTGTGGTCCTGCAAGGCTGCCCAGCAAGAGGGAAGTGATCAAGGAACTGGCATCAGAGTCCATGTCAGAGACAGCCTCTGCTCCCCTCACTAGGGAACCCACCTGGAGACTGAGCTGCCATGGACCACATCCAAGAAGGGAGTCCAGGTCCTCTCCATGCATAGTTCATGGTTGGTACATCAGTCTCCACAAGCCCCCCTGGGCCCAGACCTGCGGGCTGTGTTGGTCTCCCTGTGGAGCTGCTGTCTGCCTGGGTCCTTCTATCCCTCACTCTTCTACTAGACTCCCTGTGTTCTGCACAAAGTTTGGCTGTGAATCTCAGCATCTGCCTTGATCCACTGCTGGGTCTTTCAGAGGACATCTAGGGAAGACTCCTGTCCTGTTCCCTCCTCACCTGCTTCTGGTATCTATTCTATTTACCATTCTGAGCGAGAATTAAACATCCTCCTTAGGACTGTACTTGTTACTTAGCTTCTGTAGGTCTGTGGATTGTAGTATGGCTATCTTGTACGATATGACTAACATCCACATGTAAGTGAGTATATAGCATGCGTATCCTTCTGGCTCTGGGTTACCTCACTCAGGATGATCCTTTCTAGTTCTAGCGCTTTCTCAGAAAATTAGGAATAGTGCTGCCTCAAGACCCAGCTATGCCACTCCTGGTGGATCTCCAAAAGGTGATCCACCATACAAGGACATTTGCTCAACTATGTTCATAGTGGCTTTATTCATAATAGCCAGAAACTAGAGACAACCTAGATGTCCCTCAAGTGAAGAATGGATACAGAAAGTGTGGTACATTTGCACAATGGAATACTACTCAGCAATTAAAAACAAGGAAATCATGAAATCTGCAGGCAAATGGAAGGTACTG
This sequence comes from Pachyuromys duprasi, assembly GCA_028658305.1. Lineage (NCBI taxonomy): Eukaryota > Metazoa > Chordata > Mammalia > Rodentia > Muridae > Pachyuromys > Pachyuromys duprasi. The sequence continues at coordinate 4,855,767 of CM053766.1, read as the reverse complement.
CTTTTTAAAAAGAAACCAAGTTCAATTCAGTTCCCAGTACCAACAAAATATGCCTCATAACCACCTGTAACTCCAGCACCAGGAATCTAATAGCTTCTTCCGGCCACCACTTGAGAAGAATTAGTGTATTCACACTAATACACACACATGAGCACACACACGCACCTGCACATGCAATTGTAGAATAAGTAAAATGCACAATTTATCATACAGTGAAATGTTTGTATTTCCTTTCATATTTCTACCCTTTCTATTCTTTCTCTATTTTTTATTTATTTGTTCCAACACTGATGTTTTCATTTTGAAGGTGTGTTAATTCTTGAAAGCCCATGTTGTCTTGTTTCATTTACACGCTATTACAACACAGCATCAAGAGAAAGGGGACGGCGTGATGTGTGCCTCACTTTTTCATGCCAACCTTTACTGTATGCTGGCATGCATTTTACCTGTATGTAATATAAGTTATTTTATATATTATTTTCTTTAAACATTTAAAAATGTGTTTCATGCTCGTTCTCACAACATCCATTTCCGTAGCTCTCCTTTCTCCTGTGTAGATAGAAAATTTTAGGTGGCATTATTTTTCTTCTGTCTGAGAGACTTCCTTTAATAAATCTTTCATTATTTATCTTTGAGTGCGTCAAAATGCTTTGGTCTGTGATTTGAATTGCTTTCCAACAGAACCCCCTCTCCCTGCTGCTGAGCTAAGGCACCTGTGCCTCACATTGCTTCTTCAGAGAGTCTCCTTCTGTGTTTATCACCTAAGCATTTGGTTATTGTGACTAAGTGCAATTTACTAAGTATCTGATTTTGTGACTGAGATAATGAGCATTTAAACCTGTGTGCATATTATTGTTATCAACTTCTGGACATTTTCAGTCACTATTTCTTCAAACATACTATCATGCCTCCCTGTCTCTTTTGTGGGACTTCACTTGTGCGTAAATTGGACAGGTCTATATTGTCAACCCCTAATTTATACTGTTTCTAGAAATTTATGTTTTACTTGATAGTTTCTACTTCTCTTTCATGTCCCCTAGTTGCTCCTTCCAGGGAATGTAATGTGTAGGACTTACACCGTTCCCAGTGAGCTTTCTGTGTCCCCTGCTTGTTAAGCCTTAAACTCTCATTAGTACCAGCCACCATGCCTGTGTTCCCCCATCATGGACTCTAACCCTATGAAACTGCAAGCCACATTTAAAGTTTTCTTTTTTAAACTGCCTTCCGTTTTTAGCATGCATGAGCCATTACAGAAAGCCAAAACTGGTTAATTTACGCAGAGAACATGATGGTCCACATGTTAAAGGCTTTGTACAGTGTGGGGATACTGGGAGGTGGTCAAACCTTTAAGAGGTAGGTGGAGCCTGGTCTGGGCTGTGCTTTATTCAGGGCACCTGGACTTAGAGACCATGTCCCAACACCAGCTCCTCTGATGCAAGGACTACAAATTATGGAATTTGCTCTAAACTCTATCCCCATGGGTGTCCTTCCCTGTCATCACTTTATGTGATCCTGATGATGGATTTTAATAGGAAGCTTGTTTTATTATTAACGTATGTGTTATTTAAGACAGCACTACTGCAGCCTTACATATTCACATTCATTCAACAAGTATTTTCTAGGTGTTAGGCAACCTTATCTGTGACAAATACCATGAGAAAATTTGTATTATACACATGAGGTGTGCCTGATTTCTGATTTCCAAGCAGTATCGTTATTAATTGCATACTTAGAAGAACTAGGAATAGTGCATCCATGCTGTCTGTTTTTATAAGCCTAGATTATTTCTGTTACATTTATGTTCTAATTAATATCCAGTTAGCAGCTGACCTCTTACATTTGGGATTCCATACTCAATACTCTAGGGGCTCTGTAATTAATAAAAAATGTATTTCACATCTGCTTTTACCTCTGCATGAAGCTTATTAATCAAAGTGAGTCACTGTTCTATATTCATAGATGATTGCTTCAGGTTATTCCAAAGAGAGCAGCTTAATCAAGGAAAACAGTTTTCTAGAAGAGCAGTTCCAAATCTTTATAGTTAAGAGGTTAAGTTTAGTACTGGTAGAATATAAAACATACTCATAGAAGACTTAGTACATGTTACATATTTCAAAGGGACTGGTTTGAATTTGCTTAGGAAATGGGCACTAGTTTTCTGTAAGCAGTGGCACATGGGGAGGGGCCCCGGGAGCGGTGGAAGAAAGCCAGTGCTCATGTGTGCCTCACAAGATGCGCCAGATGTGAGGAACAAGCAGATGCTTTCCTCTTTGTGGAGCTCTGCACGAATCAGGAGCCACGGGTGGCTCAGAGCTCTGTGGACTGCTGCCTCCAGGACTTTGTAAACGCATTTCCAGAGCAGCTGGAGGAACAACTGGGACAGGAAGAGATTAGTGAAAATTCATGAGCTTTAGCTACTGTCAAGGTGAAGCTTCACAAATCCTGATTGCGGTTAAGTAAAACATCTGCCAGTAAAAAGAAGACATGCTTATAGAAACACTGGTGCTCCTGCTTCTATCCTCTGGATGGTGGTAATAGTGAAGCTGTTTGCATTGCCTTGTTCTTGTCTCTTGCTACACTTAGAGCTATCATTAATGACAAATCATTTCAGGATGACTTGCCTTGTACTGGTGAGATTAACGGTAGCTATAGGTAGAAAAGAACTGTCTGTTGTCTTTCCTCATGGAAAATGGTTGATGGCTGCAAGAGAACGACTCAAGAAGCAACTGAGCTTGCTAACAGAAACCAAAGGACAATTTCTTTCCAGGGCTTATACACCAGCCAACAATGTACCAGCTAAAACCTGTGGGATCCTCACAGATCCTCACAGATCCTCACAGGGAGCACTTTCTGCTCCTTTCCAGGGATGCGAAAGCAAACTGAGTAGTATGCTCTTCTGTTTCTTTGTACATCCTAAACTTTTCACCTAACTCACAGCTTCTGAGAAAACCCACATTGCTGTGATGAATTGCATAGGCTGTTGAAGAGCTGCCCTTTCCTTTCCCACACAGAGAGCTATTAATAGTCCTATTTTAATTGGATAGAACTTTCATTTTTATTTTTTTTTTTTTTGAGAAAAGCAATCTGTGCTAGTTGTGGAAACAATTATCCAACATTCAGCTTAAAAGCCCATTAGAGCGATCTCCCAGGAAAGTCAAAAGCGGCAGGGTTAGCTTTCCAAGAGAGAACACTTGTTTATAGTCCAATGTTGTCCAATCCAGCAAATCTGGAAGATTTATTTTTAGCATAATTTCAACTATTTGATTTTCTTCTACAACTGAGAATGTTAAAGTGATTAACATGATTTTGAATTCCTCCATGCTCTCATGCTTGAAAGTCAGCATTTAGAGTATATAGGGAAGGGGTACACAGAGGAACCAAGAAAATTTGTTCTACTTCAATTATTGGTTGTTATCCAAATACTCCTTTCTCTGATATTGTTAGTAATTTAATAGTAAAAATACAGTGAATAAAATTTCAAAGAGCAATGAAATTGACTCTTTTTGAAAAAACTAATTGTCATCCTTGCTGAATTTTAGATTCTTATTTTTATTGTGTGATAAATGTGAAAACACAAACAATAAATACTTCTTTAATGACGTCCTAAGATCATCCCAACCTGAAATGAATACAAAAGGAACTTTGAAAAAATTTGAATGTTCTTCATTTCATGAGTTGCAGAAGAAAGAACATCAGAGAACATGGTTTTCTTACTGATCAAAGCGAGCAACTGAGTTTAATGTCACAAACAGGCAAATACAAACTGTTCAGCAGTAAAAGAAGCACAACTAATATTCAAACATATTTCAAAACCAGTAAGGCTTGGGACTGAAAAGTCCCTTTCCCATTCCAGAGACAGCTGCATCTCTCATGCTCTGCCAGCCTTGTCCCTGAGACAAGAATATGATAGTCAAAAAAAGTGGATTTGGTCATTTTGGGCACCCAAACACCAGCTCTGCCTTCAGCTTTAAAATAGATAGTGTTCCCCTTAATGACCCCTTCATCAAGCTCAGCTTGGTGTATAGGTTCCGGTATGATTCCACCCATTGCAAGTTCCCTGGCGCAGCCAAGGATAAGAGCAGGAAAACTATCATCAACAGGTGGGCTATTCTCATCTTCCAAGGAGAGACCCCATGAAAATCAAGTGGTAATAATTTGAGTATGTGGTGGCATCTATAGGCATCTTGGCCACCATGGAGAATGCTGGGACCACCTTGAAAGTGGAGTCAATGAAGACCCTAGTGAGGGAAACAGGGACTGTTTCAGTCAAGATCTTGATGGCTGACTCTTTGACCCTCCCCCATACAAGCTGGGGAGTGACAGACTGGCTAGATCCCAGGGGAGGACACTGCAGCCAGCCCTGAGGAGACAGGATAAGCTGGGGATGGATAGAAGGGGAGGAGGTTCTCCCCTGTTGGTGGACTTGAAGGGGGTGGGGAGGAGGGAGATGAGGGAAGGAGTGAGAGGGTAGGAGGGAATGAGGGAGGGGGCTATGCCTGGGATTCAAAGTACCTAACCTGTGATTGATATAAAAATAAATGAATTAAAAAAATTTTTTTAAAAAGTAGAAAAAAAAAAGAAAGTGGAGTCAAAAGAGTTAATGTCTGTCTGCTTTGCTGATACCGTCTGTTGTGTGGTGCTTGTACCACCAATTTCTCAGCCTCCCTGGCCAAATCATCTGTGACAACATTGGAACTGTCTAAGGATTCACAGCTACAACCACCATCACTACCATCCAGAAAACTGTAAGTCTCCCCGCGACCCCCACCCAGGAAACTGCAGGGTGATATCCATGGGGCTGCCCTAAATATCAGTCCTGCACCGACTGGCTCTGCCAAGCTTGTAGCAAACATTCTAGACTTGAATGAGAAGCTCACTGCCAAGGCCTGTCGATTTTCTACCTCCAGAATGTTGATCATCAATCTGGCCTGCTACCTAGAGAAAATTGTCACATGTGTGGACATAAAAAATGTAATAGAACAGATATGGAAAGGCCATCTATAGTGTATCTTGTGCTAAACTGAAGATGAGGCTGTACTTGTGACCGTAACAGTAACACACCCTCTTCCACCTTTGATGGTGGGGTTGTCATTGTCCACAATGACCACGTTGTCTAGTTCATTTTCTTGAATGACAATGCATTGAGCTATAGCAACACAGTGATGAACATTATGGACTATGTGATCTCCAAGAAGTAAGAAGCTGTGGACCGTACACCTCACTGAGGGGAAAGGAGACATTTGGATGCTGGGAAGTCCATGTCCCAACTTAGTCTGTTACACACTGGGAATCTCCCCCTCAGTTTTCATCCCAGATCCCTGAAAGAAGAGATTATAAAGGCCTTTCCTAGAAAACACCGTTAACAAGGTGTATGGTCTATTTATCTATTAAGGAATATTGTCCTGTGATTCATTTAAATGATTTCTGAGCCTAAAGAAGAAGGATATTTCTGGGTAATAGTGGCAAACACCTTTAATCCCAGCACTTGGAAGGCAGAGGCAGACAGATCCCTGTGATTTCAAGGCCAGCCTGATCTGCAGAGCTACTCAAAGAAA
>CM053766.1:4820729-4850112 GCA_028658305.1 Pachyuromys duprasi | reverse complement strand
AGAAAGAAAGAAAGAAAGAAAGAAAGAAAGAAAGAAAGAAAGAAAGAAAGAAAGAAAGAAAGAAAGACTGCATAAGGATACTTAGTTACTTGTCCTCTAAGCATTTCAAATTTTTTGGTAATCAAAAGAAAAAGAGTTGGACTCTTGAGTGTGCCTTAGCTCATGCTCTTGGCTTCAGGGGAACAAAGAGACCCTGGTAATATGAAAGCTTTAGGTTGCAAATGCTCTTCTTGCTCCACAAATGCAAAGATGGTCCTCCTGCCTAAAACCATGGCTGCCATGGTGCCTCACTCTCTGTGCTACCTGCAGGTCCACTTGACTTCTGGGTAAGCAGGGAGGTATCTTTTCTACTGACCTTACCATTCCAAATATTATTTTAAAACATCAGAAATGTTTCATTATAATTAGACAAATGAAGTAATAATTGGCTTTAATATTCAGAATAGTCTTCAAATCAATTGTCATCATATTCCTGAAATATTTTTTAAATCCATAATGGAGAACAAGTTAATTAAAAGTTCTATATACATTAAGGCAAAAATATCTATGAAAATAAAAAGGTAAACCTACCTTTTGTTTTGAAAGATAGTCAGAAAGAAAGCCAGAAACAGGTGGGTTTTTTTAAAACACATTTGTTATATAAGTAGAGGGCTAAACTTAGGCTTTTTGAGAAAGTACTTTTCTGAGAATATTTTTCTAGTAAAACAAAAGCATAATGATGGACTATAAAAGTTGCTTTAGCAGCAATACTGAATTCTAGGATGAGCAAACAAATGAAACAATATGAGGCGTGTCAGAGCTGGCTATGGACACAGTTAGGGAACACATTGATACCAGGTTGGATACGCTTGCTGAAATTACCTCTTGTGAAGGATGAAAACCTCAGGTAAACAATAAGTTCAATTGTTGACATTTAACTCTTGCAGTATAAAGACATCTGCTTGGATATCCTGGAGCTAATTAAAAAACAACAACAAACAGATTGGCCGTTTTAAAGAGACTGAAATTTTAAAGTGTTTGAATTTGTAGGTTGTGGTATTTTTAAAATTTATTCATACTTTTAATGTGAGGTCTTGGGATGAATGAGAAAGGAAAGGTTGTAGCTTAATGGTGATATGTTTGTATCTCAAGCTGACAAAGGGTCAATTGTGCTGGATTGTTTTATGTCAAGTTGACATCAGCTAACGTCACCTGAGAGAAGGAAACCTCAATCAAAAAAGAAGCAGGCAAGCCAGTGAGGCATTTTTTTAAAACTAGTGATTAATGGGGGAGGGCCCAGCCCATTGTGGGGGGTGCTACCCCTAGGCTGGTGGTCCTGGGTTCTATAAAAAAGCAGACTGAAGCCTAAGCAGCACTCCTTCATGGCCTCTGCATCAGCTCCTGCTTCCAAGTTCCTGCCCTGATTGAATTCCTGTCCTGACTTACTTTAATGATGAATTGTGATGTGGAAGTGGCAACCAAATAAACCCTTTCCTTCCCATATGACTTTGGTCATAGTGCTCATCACAACAGTAACCCTATAAATAAGACACATGGTGGGCATGAGGCCCAGGGGTCCATTGCCATAGCTGGATAAAGGAGAAGGGAAATTGGGAGGAGGAGGAATATGTGTGAGCCACGGGGAAAAAAAAGAAAGTATTCCCTTCAGCAATATCAAAGGATTTTAAATGTAAAGTATAGCTGTGTTGAAATAACATGGGTCACATCAATTTTTAGTTGATGATTGGTACACATGCAAATGTCTTTTAGGGATACAAATATTTTCCAAAAAGGTGGGATTTGAAGGTTCTTACAGAGGTCTTGAGGAAAATATTGATGTCAAGAGGTAGAAATTCAGAATTGTAAGAAACTGGGAGGGTTTTTTCCCTCCGAGGTATATTTATGCACTTTCTTTCTGTGCTATGGATTAGAAATGCTAATGTATCAAAGCAGAATCTGTAGCCCAAAGAGACAACCATTTGGTGAATAAGACTGTGAAAAGAAGATAGAGCACAGTGGACATTGTCTGCAAAGAATAATAATCCGAATGTGAAGACCGAAGGAAAATCAGGAGTACCATTTAAGTTACAAGGTTGTATCCTGGCTGAGTGTCTAAGGGCTGAGGAGGAGGGATGCTCTGAAGTGAAAGGGCTTCCCTGAGTTCATAAACCTGGAAATCCCAGAATAAGCTTAGAAAACGTGAGGCTTGTTCTGAACGGTGCAATGTATCTGATATTTAATGAAGTCAAGGAATCAAGGATCAGAGTCAGAAAGAAAATAAGCATGCAATGTGTTCTTCATTGTGTATCTATTCCAGTACACACCAGAGCAATCAGTGTACCTGTTCAAGTGTACAGGTACACTTGAACAATCAGTCAGTGTACCTGGAATATAACTCCTGTGTATAAATTTTATCCTGCTTCTCCTCTTTCTGAGATACCAATACCTGTGTGCAGAACCTGGCAGAACTGTGCTGTAATTCAGGGAGTTCAGAGGAGAAGATGAAGCAGGAAGATTTTTAGGTAGCTAGTTAGAAATTAGCAGAATTTAAGAACAATGGGGATGGGCTATTCCTTCATAGTAACAACTTACAAAATGGGCGTTGAAACTACTGAACTCTGATTTCTGTCAAAATAATTAGACCTAAGTCATCTCTCTGGCCCTACATAGAGACATGATATTTGAAACCACACAAAAATACAGATGGGCAGCATCCAGACAGTCAAATTGAAAGTTAGGTGGACAGCAGTTTGATTAGGCCTTGTCAAGAGTGGACATCTAGCTGAGCTGAAGCTCTGGAACAGTCTTCAGTGCTCTGGCTGTCAGACCTTGACACACACTGGAGAGTCACACGTGTCCCATCACACTAGGAGTCTAGCTTTTGGGGGAGTACAAGTGAAAGAGTTAAACCTTTTTCTTGTTTTATGATGTTAACAAATCCATGGCTATAGGATGGGAGAGAGTTGTATACTCACCCCCACACAGGCATATACATTTCACCAAACTATAAAATTTTCCTTTATCAAGATTTATTTACTAATTTCTTTTAAATGATAGGCTTATAAACCTAAGTGCCTAATAGCAGTGATTGTCATAGATTCTCATATGAAAATAAATGACAGTAAGTAGCGACAAGTGAATTGAGTCTTAGTCATCATACTATGTCATCTCAGACTTTGCGTTTTTTCTTTGTTCCTCGTCATCCAGATTTATCCTTACTTTACCGAGATGATGACTTTCATACTTAACCAGGGGGCTGGAAAATGCAAAAGCATCATTATATATCATCTAGCATGGTTGATTAGAACCACTGTGTAACCATCTTCCGAAGGTGTGTGTGTGTGTGTGTGTGTGTGTGCGCACACACACACACACACACACAGACAGATGTTCTGGAGAGATGTTGTGAAGTTGAAATGGCCCAGCTGGGGACATAGTAAGTTTCATGTCATCAAAATTATTTACAGAGATGCTATGTGGAATCTCGTCAGGAAGTAGAATGTGTTATATTGAGTAAAAAGGTTGTTTGGGGACATCCAAGGTTTTGTCTCATCCTGCTACCTAGCAAATTGAGATGCTTCTTGGTGAGGCATGTGAGAAACATAGCTTGTACATGAAGCTGTGGTGTAGACCGGGTAATCACACTAACTAAACAGACAAACCTCTGAGTATTTATAAATTAAGTGGATCAAAACTGACTAAAGTTACTAGAGCTTGAAAACTCAGAAACTTCCTTAATAAAAGCCAAGGAAGAACTACAAATGCCAAGGCAAGTCCAAAAATAGGAGGAAGAATAAAATCTGGGACTGTCACTGGCAGACAAATCCTAGGAGACTGTGAACTTAGGTTCCAAGGAAAAACAAAGAAAGGGAGAAAAGTTGCAGCTGTGTTAAATATTCCTCAGGGCCAAACTACTGATCTTTGAGGTCACAGAGAGTCAGAATGCTACAGATCAGAGCCAACTTATCTTGAGCTAATTTTAGCCCCCTGAAGGCACACCCCATTCCTAGCCTAATATCTTTTTTATTTCAAAATCTCTAAGGTGTCTTCATAACAAACCACCAGCTTCCACCAATCTAATGGCCAAGGATGTCATAGTTATCATCTTCAGATCATGAAGTTTTCCCCACTGGACTGTACTCTGCCTATCTGTGGTCCTTGTCAATGTAACTGACTAATGCCCTAATTTATTACTTTCTTTGAGATGTAACCAATCACATCTGCAACCACTTCCACAGTGGAACATGGGAGTTCGACTAGCCTTAAACTATGTTCCCAGGCCACGGTCACACATATTTCACCAAGATAAACTACCTCCAAGCCCTTTGAGATGAACACGTGATTCTGTGTCAACAACAGGAAAAGACCTCATGGGGAAATTTTAAGTGTACAGTTGTTCCCGATAAGGGAGGTCTTGAGATTATTAGAGGCATAGCCTTGATGGGGGTTAAGGGACCTCTGTTTCCTCTTCTCAGTCACGTGATGAGTGTATTGAGTCTAGCCCATGACCTGCCATAGAGTAGTACACAGACTGAAGCCAACAAATCTGCCCAGTCATGAGCAGAAATCTCTGAAACTCTGACACAAAATGGGACCATCTGCTACAGTAATGAACCATAACAAACATTAGCATCAGAATCTATTGTGGTTATCAATTTTAAGTGTGATTTCTTTCAACAAATAACTGGACTTGAATGAGCAGCTTACTACTTTTCCTAAATTACCTCTTTACCTAAAGGTCTCTTGGTAGAACACAGATAGATTTCACTAGGAAGACCATTTCTAGGAATGTTTGAGTACAATGCTTTGAGTTTTAAAGTCAGTTAAAATCCTAATGAACCCCGCTTTTCTGGCATTGATATAACATATTATTTCTAATATATGTTATAGTGAAGATTTTCCAAAACATTCAACTAGATAAAATTTGTTGAAGCAACTGGAGAATCAGAACTTCGCTCTATGCTTTCAATCAGCAACTCTTGTTTGGAGAATATCCTGGAACCAGAAATTCTCAAAACAAAAATCTTAGTTATTCTGAATAACATTGCATGGCCTAGGAGAGCATATATCTTTTAAAATTTCTGATTTTAATCCTTCTAAACAAACAATCTTTGTTCAAATAGCTGGATTATAGGTATTTCTAATTTCCTGAAGGTTCTCTACATGGTTACCCACAGGGACACATTGTTCACTTTCCTATTACAGTGTGTACAAGTTCCAGATTGTCTCCAGGACAGATGAGTGCAGAAGTCCAAGGAGGCCAGAAAAAGGTTTTAGCTCCCCTAGGTCTGGAGTTACAGGCACTCTGAGCTCCTGGTGTAGGTGCTGGAAACTGAACCTGCATCCTCTGGAAGAATAGCGAAGGCTTTCAGCTACCAAACTATCTTTCCAGCCCCCTTAATACATTATTTTTGGCATTTGAATACAGTTGAAGGCTCTGGAATTATAAGCTTTCATTTTTGTTCCTTCTTTTTTATTTTATTTTATTTTCCTGCAAGTTTCTTGACTTTGCTTTTCTTTACAGCTGAGGAACATTCCATTATATATATATTTTTTTTCACTATTTATTTTCACTATTTATTCAACAGTTGAAGGAGAGTTGGACTGTCTCCATTTCCTAGTTATTATAAATCAAGTGGTAGTGATCATAGCTCAGCAACTATCTGTGAAGAAGAATACCAGTTCCCATAAGAATGTGAAGTAGTGGTATAGGTAGGTCATATGGAAGATCTACTTTCAGCTTTCTGAGAACTCTACATACTGATTGCCATAATGAGTTTATCAGTTTGCAGTCCCACCAAGAGTGAATGAGAGTTCCCCCATCCCTGTACCCTCAACACCATTGTTTTCATTAGGAAAGTAGGAAGGAATCGGTGGAAGGTGGGAGTAAGAGCCCAAGACAGAGTGACTGTAAGACACTAGTGCTCATCAGGATTGTGATATAGGACTGTATCAGAATTACTAAATAATTAGGTTTTGTGATATTGATGTCTTGACTAATCATGGAAAGGAGCAAAATTCTAGACTGAAAGTATTTCATCCTGCAAAATAAAATTATAAGAGCAGGTTACATGTATCAACCCAAATTGCATAATAATAATAAAACTTGGAGAGTAAAAATAATAAAAGAGAATCCCTATCAAGATAACTTATTAATTCACACTATCTCTGAAATGTATAACTGTTTGGGGGTAAATTGTTGAAATTTAACTACCTCATTATCAAAATAAGAGAGTCACAGGCTGACATAGTAGAGACACTGGGAAGTTTGTGTTAACACACTGAAAGAAAATAAAGCAATAAAATAGATAAGGTAAATGTCTAATGAATGCTGTTCTTTGTACCTAAGTTGGCCTGTGATTCATGATGCTGTCTCATCCAGCTTCAGCCTTGTGGCAATCCTTCTACTTTTGACTTCCCAGTGCTGGATTGATTATCATTATTCTTTAAAAAGATCAAACACTATTTGAAAAGTGAGATTACTGAATTGGCATGTAATTTTTAGTTTTATTTTCCAAAAGGTATCTTTTTATGACTGATTCTATATAATAATTGCATCAACTTTGTCATTCAACCCCTTGTTTTCCACAAGCATCCAGCATTTTAGGCCAGTCTCATTAACGCAGCAACAATACCTTTTCATTCAATGTGATGTGTATATGTCAAGGTGCTGTGTTTTAATGTTGAACTCCCTCTTTACCTCTGTCATTCATTCAGAGTACTGGGGAAGGAAAAGCTGAAAGAAAAACAAAGCAAAACACCCATTTCTACTTAATAATATTGTGTAGGTTCATCTCAGAGAGGTAGGGTTAAGACATGGATTAAATGAGCAAAGGCAGTAAAATTTGCTGTAATCTCTTGGACAGTCATAACCTTTGCTCTCTTTCTCATATACATTGTACTAGTTTGTACCTTCCATATAGCACAGGTGAGTGGTATCCCTTTCCTGTTACTACAATACAGTAATTATATTTAAAAATATAATGTTTAAATTCAAGGTACTTGAATTCCAATTTTTCTTCTGTCACTTTTTAGCTATTTTAGCCAGTTTAGGAGAAATTAACATTAGTTAATAGAGCTTGATAGATCTTCCAAAGTTTTTAACAGCATCGGCTCTTCCCTTGCATGAGACAAGCAAACCACGAACAGACTGTCTCCAATCTAGATACCAGGCCTAAGAAATCACATAACTCTCATAAAAAAAAGAAAGAAAAGGCTCCTTAATCACATAAGTCTGGGACAGAACATTGGATCAGAGATCAGAAAGCCTCACCCTCGATCTTTCTTATCTTCCATGCGCAATGTCTTGTTTTGGAAGCAACCCTTGACCCCACATGAGTCACCAATCAAAGTGCCTGAAACCTGAAAGAAGATAACAGCTTGCAAATTTTAAATAAATCACAGCCCAGAAAAATAACCGCAACCTTGTCAAACTGTCAAGTAGAATAGTTGGCAGCTGGTTCTTTCCTTTTAGGGGTTTGCTTGCTAGAGTTCACATTCAGGTTAGAACAGAAATTTGTTCTGACTTACTGCAGATAGAATCTGTCTGAAAGTGACAGCAAGCAAATTCTAGTCAGAAACATGGGACACCTGCATGTCTGTAACATGACAATTTGGTTTCAATAAATGGACTATGTCAACCAGAACTAAATTCAGTCCTACCTACTGTAGAAGATACCATCCCATAGAAAAAAACACTAATTTGTCCAAGCCTGAGATGCCCAGCATCCTGATGTCAAGACTCCTGAGGAAAGCCAGGCATGGTGTCTTATACCTGTCAATCCAGCACTGGGAAGTCAAAAGTAGAAGGATTGCCACAAGGCTGAAGCTGGATGAGACAGCATCATGAATCACAGGCCAACTTAGGTACAAAGTAAAAGTCTTCCTTAAAAAATAAGTAATTGATGAAGAAGGGGCTGAGCTCACCATCACAGGAGGCACTTCCCCTAAGTAAGTGGTCCTAGGCCGGATAAGAAGGCGAGTTAAACATGGACATGTGAGTGAGATAGGGACAAGTCAGCAACAGCATTTTTCCAGATTCCTGCTGAGTTTCTCCCTTGACTTCCTTTTATGATGGATTGTGACCTGGGAGCTGGAAGCTGAAACAAACCCTTTCTTCCTCAGTTGCTTTTGGTCAGAGCATTTTATCACAAAAACAGAGACCAAACCAAGACATCAACCATGTCAGGGTAACAACATATACAAATTCAAATGCCCATTCACCATGCCCATACATGGTGGGGCAGAAACCCAACAGACACAGCCGATGACCTAACTCAAGTCTCACTAAAAAGAACAAGTAATATGAAAAACCAGGACAATATATCACCCCCAAATCACCAATGGCATAGTAACTGCCTGTAATAAAAACATAGACAAAACTCAAGACACAGAAGTCCAAAGACCAACTATAAGAATGTTTAAAGAGTTCAAATAATTTTTTGAAAGACAGGAGTAAATAGTTGAATGGACTAAAAAGAAGATGAAAATAAACTCCTGACTGAAAGGCAAGAAAACACAAATAGCTGAATAAATAAGGAAGACAATTCAGAAAAGGAAAATAGAATCCAATAAAAACATAGAAATAATGAAGAAAACATAAGCTAAAATGAAGCTGGAAGTGCAGTTTTCAATGAATCTAATTAAAAGCCAGAGAAAAGCTTTCCAACAGAATGGATAATGTGTGAGACAAAGTATCAGTGACAGAAGAAAAAAATGGAGGATTTGGATCATTCAATCAAAGAAAATGACATATTTATAAAACTCCTGAACAAAATATGCAAGATCTTTGAGATTTCCCCCCCCAAAAAAATATCCAGATCTATGTATTGTAAACACTGAAGAAAAATTCCAGGTCGGTTATAGAAATTTTCAATAAAGTCATCAAATAAAATTCAAATGTAAGGAAAGATACCTGCATATAAGAGGCACCAACACAAGAAATGAACAAAATCAGAAAAAGAAACTCCTCATACAGTTTTAAACTCTAAATATATTTTCAGAACCTCAAGTCCTGAAAAATAACAGATGCCAACCAAGACTACAGTACCCATTAAAAGTATCTATTGTGGTTGAAGGAGAAAGAAAATTCTTCTTTATTCAAAATGAATTTAAAAAATTTACTGCCACCCAGACAGCCAGCAAAGCCCTGTAGTGGCTATAGGTAAGGATACTTCAGACTGAAGAGAAGGAAGAACAAACATGAAAGGCTACAGGGATTAAAAAAAAAAAGATGTTGTGACATTTATTATGCAAAGAAGGGCTGAAAAACAAACACTCCAAAATCAATAAAATGACAGAAATTAATGATTTGATTTTTATTGGCTTCAGTTCATCAACAAAAGACACAGGTTAGATGATTAGATTAAGAAATAGGATCAATTTTTTGAAACACACCAAATCTTCAAGAATGTACTCTAACTTCGGGTAAAAGGGTCAGGAGTGCTGGTGGCAGCCAGGTATTCTAAGCAAATGGGACCAAGAGAAAAGCAGGAGACACAATTCTAATAGCTAATGAAAGCGATTCCAAGCCAAACCTACTCAGAAAAGGTAAAGAATGCTCATTCTTTCTGATGAAAACAAAACAAAACAAAACAAAACAAAAAAACAATCCTACAGGGAGTATTACAATTCTAAACACATACATACTAAACTCATGCACTTAGCTCCATACAGCAAATGTTATTAGAAAATGACCTCACTATCCTATTTTCTCCAAAGGGCTGGACAACCAAAGTCTAAACAGAAAAATATTGGCACTAAGTAACATCAGTATCCAGTGGACCTAACACATCTACAAACATTCCAGCCCAATGTTACAGAATTCACATTCTGTTTAGTATTTCATGAAAATGTTTCTAAAACAGACCATGGGTTAGGACACAGAACAAAATCTCAACAAATATAGGAAACCTGAAGTAACTCCTTGCATACTAACTGTGGAATAACAATGGAATAAAGGTTGAAATTAGTTGGAAATAAGCACATAAAATACACAGACTTGTATAGATAAAACAATACATTATTGAGTGATGAGCGGGTCAAATGAAAAACATCAAGAAAAACATTTTAAAATACTAGAATTAAATGTCAGTGAAAGCACAATAAACAAAACCCCCGAGATAAAATGAAAGCAGACCTGAAGGTAATAATTCTAAGCAGTTGCATTTTAAAAATACTTAATAAATAATCCATATTAAGAGTTTGAAAAATAAAACAAGAACAAAACAAACCCAAAAGTAGTAGATGGGAAAAGAATTCTGTATTTGAAAATGAAGGTCAGAGGCCAGTGGTGCAGGCCTTGAGGCACTTGAGAGGCAGAGGCAGGTGGGTCTCTGCAAGTTTGAGACCTGCTCGGTCTACATAGTGAGTTCCAGGGCATCCAGGCCCTGTGTTCAAAACAAAACAAAACAAAATTGAGGGAGGCATTAGAATATGGAAAGAACCCCTACGGTTATATTGGAAAAATTAATATTGTGAAAGTGGCCATCTTTCCAATAACACTTCACAGATTAAATGCCATTTCAAAAATTATCACATTGTTCTTCATAGAAATTTTTTTTAAATCTTAAAATTTATATATTAAGAATAATAATTAAAAAACTCAAAATGGTCTGAAGTGGAAATTTCTGGTTTCTCAAAAGACTCAGTTGTGACATGTGATGTTTTGCTAGAAGCTGTCATGTGAGAGGGCACATGATGTTTTGCTGAGAGTTGTCTCACACAAGGGGCATAATATTGGCCAGTTGAAAACATCCAGGTTGGATTCTGAGGAGAAGCCCACAGACAACGAGACATTGCTTTTTGGATCGACATCATTTCACTGATTTTCATTCTTTGACACTTCACTTCACAGATAGAAATGGTCCCTAGAACTTCTCAGGACAATTCAACTGAGTCTTTTGGCTTTTGCTGACTAGCTTTGATTCAGTGGAGTCTTACTGTTTCTGCTGAGTCGTGCTGATGTGTGTTGCTGTTTGGTGTTGGCATTTGGAATGTACTACTGGTATCCAGACAATGAAGGGTGGACGAGCCCCAAGAAGCTACTTCTTAAAAGGGCTACAATCCCCTTTTTTTTCTAATAACCTTCTTTCTCCCCTCTCTCTGGTCAGTGGTTTGTGAGGGAGGTGGAAGTGTTTAAGAATCCTAAATAAAGTAGGTTTGTGAAAAATCCAAGCCTATAATGATCAGAACAGTTTTAAGCAAAAAGAATAATACTGAAGGCAACAATATTCATTTTTTTTACCCAATCTCGCATTATAGTATAGAATCATACTAATAAAACCAGCAGGATACTTGCACAAAAACAGACATGTAGATCAATGGAACATAAAACTAGATTAAACTGCCTGATTTACAGCCACCCAGTTTTGGGAAGAATAGCAAAGTACACACAGGAGTAAAGACAGCATCTTCAACAGATGGTGTTGGGAAAACTGGATGCCAATATATAGGAAAAAAAAAACTAGATATATATCCCTCACTCTGTGAAAATTTCAACTCCAAAGAATGAAAGGCCTCAAAGTGAAACTTGAAAGTTTGAAGCTTCTTGGAGAAAAGTGTCTGCTATAAGATAGGGGCATAGGTAAGGGACTCTAAAAGAGCTCTAGTAACTCAGGAAATGAGCCCAACAATTAACAAATGGAACCTCAGGAAACCAGCAAGCTGTTGTGAAGAGATGGCCTACTAAATGTGAGAACATTTTTATAGAGACATAATACCTAGAACAAAGAACTCAAAACACAAAGCATACAAGAAATAATCAATCCAACAAAAGTATTCTATATATCTGAACAGAGCTTTTGTAAGAAAAAAACGTAATTAAGTGATAAACATTTTTTAGTTTTTAAATTTTTATTGAAAATAGATTCTTTTCTCATATAGTATATCCTGATTACAATTTCCCTCCCTCAACTCCTTCCAGTACATTCCCTTCTCACTCCCTTTTTGTCTCTCATTAGAAAGGAGCAAGCTTCTTAGATATAACAACCAAACATGACAAAATAAAATATAATAAGACAAAAACAAAAGCCACTGAGACTGGACAAAGTAAGGCTGGACACGCCAACAGAAGGAAAGAGACCCAAGAGCAGGCTCAAGAGTCAAAGAGCCACTCATTCTCATACTCAGGGGTTCCATAAATACTAAGCTGAAAGCTATAACATATGCACAGAGAACCTTGTGTTTGGAGGGTGAAAACTCCAGCTAGGCACCAGCCTGACTTCTCCATGTTCAGTGACTTGTGTGGGTGTCGTCCTTGGCAATTTGGCCCTGCTGTCAGTTTGTTGAGAACAACCCACTGTCTTAGCAATGACCTAGGTTGTTTGGAGGTATCCATGGGACCCCTTTGGCCAACAGCTCAATTGAATGTAACCCAGTCCTGGCACAGAAGTCTCATTTGGTGACAAGAAATGGCTAGTTGGGATTCCTTATCCCGCATTATTTGGAGACTTCATTAGAATCACTTTCATATATTTTAGAGTTTCTATTGGACTAGGTTTCCATATCATCCTTCAAGTACCCCTCAACTAAAGCTGTCTCTCTCTCTGCATTCTCTTCCTCAACCCTATCTACTTTTCTCTCACTTGATTGCCCTTTTCTCATCCTCATTCACTCTTAGTCCACCACTAAAATCTATTCTACTTCTTCCTCCCAGGGAAACTCATGCCCCCCCCATCCCATCCCTTCCTCTATACCTAACCTCTCTATGGATTATAGGTTGGCTATCATTTATTTAACAGCTAATATCTACATATAAGTGAATGCATAACATATTTCTCTTTCTCTGCCTGGGTTACCATACTCAGGATGATTTTGTTGTAGTTCAACTGATTTTGTTCAACATCATTAGCCATCAGAGATATGCAAACAGAGCCAACTCTCAGATTTCAGATTGCTCTTACTCCAGTAGGAATGGTTATCATGAAGAAGTCAAATGGCAACAAATTCTGGTAAAGATATGGGAACAAGGGATGCTGTTCTCCCTGTTGTTGAGAAAATAAAGTGCTATAGCCACAGTGGAAATTGGTGAAGAGTTTCCTCAAAATTCCAAAACAGAATTACCACATGCTCCAGATATATCAATCTTTGGCACAGAAATACTTGCTCATCCATTGTCATTGCCCCTTTATTTGAAATAGCTTTGAAATGAATAACTGTAGATGTCCAATAACTGATAAATGGATAATGAAGATATAATACCTACACACATCACACATTTTATTCAACTATAAAGAAAGAATTAAATTACGATGGTTGCTGTTAAATAGGTGAAATTGAAGTTACCCATCCATGAAAAGACATAAGCTGCATGTTCTCTGTCATACATGGTGCTAGCTTTTAACCTTCAGTTCTGTGTGTTTAACTTGAAATACGTCTGATACTCAGCAAACTAGGAAGGGACCATTGGTATGGGGATAGTAAAATGTAAATAATACTTAAGTATAGATAAGGAATGCTAGAGATGTAAAAATTAATCAGGAAAAGAGGTGGCAGGAGTACAGAGTTAATGCAAGAACGAGAACGTTAAGCAAAATGGATAATTCATTAAAAAGCCATAGGGAATCTGCTGTCTCATAAGCCACTTAACGTTTACATCCATTGGTTTCTGAAACACTGTGCAGTGCAACAGTTCACATCAATTCACTGGTCTTTGTTGATCTGCACTTCATTCTCAGAGAGAAATGCTGCAGAAACTCTCAGCACTCCAGCTGAGTCTTGGCAAATTCGATGACACATGGCAATTCAGAGGAGTCTTGCTGCGTCTGCTGAATTGTGCCTCTGTTGTTCATTCTTGTTGCCCTTTGGTGTTTGTTATTTGACTGGACTGCTGGTATCTGGAAAACAAAGAGGGGAACTCCCTAAGGAACTGAAAAGGTCTAAAAGGTCCCCAACCCCTTTTCCTAATAACATTCTTTCTCCCCATCCTCTGGTCAGTGGGTTGGAAGAGAGGTAGAAGTGTTTAATAACCCTAAATAAATTAGGTTTTTGAAAAATCTAAAAAATGAAATAATTTACATATATCTAAGAGTTTGAAAGAGAACTGTCTTGCATGAGTAGATAATTATGCTCCTAAAAGTTATGAGATATTAACTAAAGATACTAATGCCAAGTACGAGATGCGTCCATAGGAGTTCTTCATCTAGGAGTCTTCTGTAGTGAGAATTTTGCTTTCTTTTAAAACACAGAAATGTTATGGGAATATGTTTTTTGTTTTAATCCCAGCTGTGGGCTATAGGACTGCTTCAGTTTATCCACAGCACTAGACTATGATTTGCCTCGTGCTCTATCAGCGGTGTGATTTGCCAGCTGAAGATAGCTCACAGTTGGCATTCTGGAAATTCTTCAGAAGGTGTGTAAATGCCAGAGCCCCAAAGGGACCAAAGGCACTCTGAAGAGGCAGCTCCCTCTGCAGCCCTGCTGCAGCTGCTGCTACTTCTGGTTGCTGCTCCTGTTGCTCCTGGTTGTTTCCTCCTGCTTCTGGTTGCTGTTTGTTTCTTTTTCCTGGATTCCTAGCTGCTGGATGAAGATATCCTGATGAGGAGGATCAAACCCTGCCACAGGGAACTTGATACCCCTAATCAGCAGGAGGTATTCTAACAATATTGATGCCCCCTTTCCCTTCTAACCCTCTTTCTCTCCTACCTATTGCTGGGGGTTGGAAGGGATAGGGGTAGTGGATGGAAGGAGGAAAAAGAACCCAATAAATAGCAAAAAAAAAACAAAATCTGGTTACAGGTCTCCAAGGGTTGCAAAGCAATAGAGGCTATTGCCGTTCCTCTTTGTTGCCACCAGAACTAGATAACAAGTCCCTCAAGTTAGCATACATCATGCTTGTAAACCACAGAGAAACCAGGGAATTGAGATGGAAACTTACTCCCAAATGGTTAATTTTCACAGTGCTGAGAAGTGCTATGCATGCTACTGAGGGAGAAAACAGATCAATGGTTTGCCCAACTATGAGCCTTATAAGCTATGATGTCAACCTACTAGGTAAGGTATGCAGACCTGTCCAATAGTGGCATGTTTGCCATGGGAATAGCCAAGAGCTCTTGAGTGGATCTGAGACCCACTGCACAGGAGTTAATTGATTACCATAACCAGGTCAGACACCACTGCTACTGCTCTTCAGATACATGACACAACATGAAAGTGCTGTCTAAATACCTGCGTCTATGCCCACTGACAAACACTCCTCTCAGCCTTAATCAGAGAATGCTGTCATCGCTTAATGACTTTCCTAAGAGGATCCCAGCTGCCCAGTAAATAGGACCAATAGCCAATATGAGGAAAATAAGTTCATGAAAATAAAAAGCCTCTGTACTACAAAGAAAGCTTGTAGCTTGCTGAAGATGCAGCCAGAATGGGAAAATGTTCTGCTAGCTAGCTATCTGACACATGATTAGTGTCTCAAAAAAAAAAAAAAGCTAAAAGCTAAACACCCAACCCACAAACAACCCAGTTAAGAAGTGAACTATACAACTGGACAAAGAGTTCTTAGATGGATGAGTGCTGGCCTTCCTTAGCTACCACGGAAATGCAAATTAAAACTATTTTGAGATTTCATCTCTCTCCAAGTCAGAATGACTAAGGAAAAACAAAAGAACAGCAAATAAAAGTGAAGAGGTGGAGAATGGACCCCTCATGTGTGGTCGGCGGAGTGAAGACTGCTGCAGCCTCTGTGGAAAGCAATGGCACTTCAGAAATCTGGAAATAAATTCACCCTGCAACCCAGCCATACTGGGAATGTACCCAAGGGTCTCTGTATCCTACCACATAAAGACAGATGCTCATCTATGTTTGTTGACATTCTAACCACAACATCTAGAACATGTACACTGCCTATATGTCCATCATCTGATGATTGGATAATAGCAGACAAGTTATGAAGTAACCAGGGTATGATGTATTCCAGTTGAATCAATAGAATGCTAGAGAAGAGAGAAGACTCACTTCCCACACAGGGTTTTGGAATTTCTTAGTAGGAAATGCATGGAACTTGAGTGTAAGGACAAAGTGGGGCAGTGTCTAGTCATGCAGGTCTGTAGGGCCCACCCCTATTAAACCATTTCTCATCCACATCCCGGGCAACAAGGGGAAGCGTTAGTGTTAAAAATATTGTTAGCCTCTTCATGCTTCCCAATAAGACACATTTGATGACTTATAGATGTAATTTTACCCTCACCCCAGAGCTTTGCTGGGCCTTGAAAGGTTATTAATGTGGAACAGGAGACCGCTGAGGACTGTCACAGTTTCCATTCCTCTGAGAGGTCACTGGTGATTAGCATCATGTCTGCCCAGTTCCTGTGCTACCACAAGCCTCAGTGCTTCTCATTAGTCACCAGTCAATGTGTTGGAAAATCAGGAATCAAGGGCAGGGTCTTACCTTCACACACCTGAATGGATGAGCCTGTGAGTTTCCATATCAGACCACATGCCCTGCTGCCCAGCCCTGCTTTTAAAAACAGAAATAAAAATACAGTGGGAAAAGAGATATCTTGGCAATGAAAAAGTGAAAGAAACTAAAAACAGCTAGGCTGATAACACAGGAAAACACCGCTTTCACTAACCACTATAGCTTCATATTACCTACCTGTAGCCCCTCCCCCCCCCATTTTCTGCCACTCTCCATCTTGAGGGAAGAGAAGAGCAAAAGAGGCAGAAAAGAGAGGCTGTTTATGGCTCTCATTCCCACTGCAATCACTGCCTGCCACTTCTAGACTTCAAGCAGGCAGGATAAAGGCCCTGGGAGGAGGTTTCCTCCACTTCCTTCCCTACATGATGTCAGAATGTAATACTCAGCTCTTCCCAGGACAGTCCTGCCAGAACCTGGCTCTCACCCACCTCCACGTACAGCTGCTATCACTGTCATTCCTTTATGAGCTTATTATTTCCTCCCTCCAGGGAGAGAGTCTTGTCTATCTGTTCTTATTGCTTTTATTTTACAGCAGTGTCTATTCCAATTCACAGGAGGGGAAAGTCATGTAGACTTCTCGGTCAAACAGCACAACCTTCCAATTATTTGTGGGTCAGTTTCATTTTTTTCAGATTATAAACTAAACTAAACATGAACAAAATAAAAGCAGCAAACAAAAATTGACTGGGATGCAACTGGATCTTCGAGCTGAGTTTTTTTGGGTTTTTTTTTTTTTCCTTTCAGTCCTCACAGTCATGCTGCCAATAAGCCTCTTTTAAACTGATTTTTTGTGTTATCTGCTGGGATGTAAACTATCAGGAGGCAGAGAACGCCTGATCTCAAGAAGAAAGGATGGCAATTTGCAATCACACGCTAAGCAAAACTTGCTTCTGTTTTATTTTGAACTTATGAAGAGGCCCAGATGGATTTTGCAGTTTTGTGGCCCCTCCTTTCCCTGCTCTGCTGCCTCCTTCCTTCTTCCATCCTTCCTTCTCTTTCTTTTGACACTTTCTGGAATGAGAAGAAATGTACTGAAGTGAATATTTAACTCTCAACGTGGATGTATCCACAACCATGTAACCTTCTACACTTCTGCCCTTGAAAATGTCCCGTTTATTCCCAGAGTTGTTTGCAAAGCCTAACTCTTAACTTGTAGCCTTGGTGCAGACAAGCCCCAGCATCTTCTACAAAGCCTGACTCTTAATTTGTAGCCTGAATGCAGAAGCACAGCTTACCCTTGAGAGCCATTTCTTAATTTAGGGCATGAGTCAGAGCCTAGCAGAGACATCCCATGATTCTACAGTATACAATCTCATTCTTGGCATCAAGCCAGCAAGACCAACTCTTAAAAAGTAATGAGAAATCATAATTCTCTTAAAATCTCATAAAAGTGAAAAAGAAAAGGCCTCTATTCTCTAAAATCCTTGTTATATTTACAGGCACCAGTGGCTTCAATTATGACATTGGACAAGGAACTTAAAGTATTTATCTAAACATTTCAATAATTAAATCATGCCTTTTCATGTTGCCTGACACTTGCTGGCACCAATAGCGAACTGTCTCCTCAGAGGGCCAAGGAAATCAAGGCTAATGAACTCCCACTGCTAATCCACAGGAGGGTTTGTGATTCCTCTGTAATATATTGTAAGAAGTAAACCACACATTTGCCAACACCGAGCAAACAGCCTGAGATGATAGACTGAAACAAAAGGAGGGAAATTGGAGAGAAATGCATGACTGAGTGTGTTACCCTAAACTTAGGCCACAAAACTTGCTGTGTGAAAAATAGACTAAAAGTGCGTTTATGACAAGAGATATTTCATCTTCATAGGTCTAGAATTACAGTAATTACTGTAATGGAGAAGGTCTCTCAAAAAGAAAACCAAATTCTATTTCAGCTTTTATTGACAAATCTGTTCAATGAAACAGAAAGATACTTCCATCCATTGTTGAGAGCTCCTTCTGCTGAATGGGCTTTCCTCCACAAGGATACTGTGCCAACTCAACAAAGCCCTCATGAGGAATGATGGAAGCGATATGTGTGAGTGAGTTTAGCAAGCAGATAAAGAACCAGTGTCCTCAGATTTTAACCATCGGTCATCTTGGAGAAGGATCAGAATGACTTTCTCTGTCATTTGCAGGAAAACTCCACTAAGGCATGAGGGTCAGGGTGAAGCCTTACTGTGCTTTGGATATGGAATCCGCCCCCCACCCCAGAGCCTTTTTATTGAAGGTTTGGTCCATTTTGAATGCTTTTAGGAAGTGGTGGAGCCTAGAAAATGTGGAGCCTAATGGGAAGGCTTTGGGCTTTTTGGAACCAACCTTGAAGGCATCATATTAATTAGGGTTCTTTATGACAACAGAGCCAATAGAATGAATATATATTAAAAGGGGAACTTTTGACACACAACACAGTCTGGGTAGTCCAACAATGACTGTTTCATACTATGATGGTCGAGAACTGGATATTGCTTAGTCCATGATACTGGGTGGCTTAGCAGTCCCAATGTGATATTGAAAATTTATGAAGAGCCACAGTCTTCAGTTAATGTCAGAAGCCCAATGTTGGAGCCATATATCAATGAAGGGATACAATAGCAGCAAAAATAGAACAGATAAACTTGAACTTACCAGTGAGAGTGAAAGCAAGAAGGCAAAAACAAAGCTTTCTTTTTCACTATTTAGTTTGACTGCCACTGAAAGATCACACCCACTGCAGATAATCTGATTTTTTAAAATTCCTTTAAGAGTATTTATTGATTTTCACTTTAGTTAGTTCCATATTCAGTCAAGTTAACAGCCAAGGTTAGCCATCCTAAGGACAATGGGACCCAATATCATTCTCTCCCTCTTTTGCTCCCTGACCAAGAGATGAATAATTTTTCTCTGCCATGCAGTTTTCACCATGTTGTGCTATAGGCTACAAATAATGTGAATGCCTGGTTAGAAAGTGAGTCAAAATGAAGCTTTTCCTTTTTATAAATGTATTGTCTTAGAAGTTTGCTTGTTAGAACAATGAAAAGTTAACACATTAAACAATCTAAACTCAACTTAAAATATAGTTTCCAACTTTCCTCATTTGATCTTTATTGCTGTAATAAATTGTGACCCTCCCTGGCCCCAAAGACTGACAGCTGATATCAGTCCATGAGGGCAGAGGGAGGGTTATATAGAACTTTGTAGAGTGGGTAGGGATTTCCAGGGTGGATTTAGATCATTGGCTGAGGGCTAAGGTACTGAGATGCTTCCTTTACTTGGAGAGGCATTCCAGGAATCCCAGGTGCTTGCTGAAGGGGTTCGTATCTGGAGAAAGAGAGTTGGACCTTTAATTTCCCTAAGTACCACAAGATGTTCCTCAAGTAGAAGATGTGGGTATCCAGGTTCCCCCGGTCAGAGAAGAGGAAGCCCCACTGAAAAAGAGACTTGCACATTTTGTGCCAAGCTCAAGGCTATCCAGCCTTAGTGAAGTGCAACCTTAACAGCAGGGGCTTCTGACAATAAAACATTCTGACCATAATCAACTTAGAGGATCAAAGAGGTTTTCAGCTGATGCGCCCAAGCTATTCAATGGAGGAAATTCATCAGTTAGCGTTACTTTTTGGCAGATAACACTAGTTATGTCAAATCAACAATAAAAACAAATATGACAAACAAATTTGATATGATGTCACTGTGCCATCTCTTAAGTATTGGTTTATGTTTCTGATGCCAAGTAAGATAAGACAAGAAAGGATGTTGTGTCTGGAAAGGAGTTAAATTTTTACCGCATTCATCCAATCTGTAGAGGGGTCAGTCAATACCTTTTAAAAATGAACTAACATGGGCAGACAGTACTTGTTTTAAAATGTGGTCTAAATTGAAGTTGGTTTTGGTCTTTGTTAGACAAATACTTCTTCATGTTCTTTTAAGAAGAGGCAAGTACATTTTCTACTCGTCCTGTTCTTTGCATTGCTCAGTTTTTAAATGCAGTGGCTAAGGTTCATGAAACCATGATCTGTAACAATGACACCCTTTCACACATGTCATGACACCAGGCTTTAAAGTGGAGTCACCACAATCTCCAATGATACCATCTCTAATAACATTTTTATTCTGTCAACACCACAAGTTGTCTTGGGCATGATCTGAGATTTTAGGAGTACAGAAAAATTTCATCTTTCAAAGGCCAGTTGACAGCATCATGTCATCAAATGTCTCTTTTGGGGATAGTGGAAAACGAAATGTGGTTTTCAAGTAAGCGATGCAATCCTGGGTTGCACTGTAGTGTGTCACTTTGATTGCTGAAAAAACTAAACAATATTTTTATTTGAAGCATTATTGGGTTGTTGTAACTGAGCCATGAGTGCATGTGAGAACAGGATGAATTTGTTAGTGTCATCTACTGGAAGGAAAACTAACTAGGAAGGTAGTATTGTTTGTATATGAGGATTAAGAATGTTCCAGAGAATGTGTTCACACAGCAGGGGTGAACGCATGTGTGCAGGTTCCTCGGGAGTGTGAATGCACATATAGGCCATAAGCCAACCTTGGGTGTGCGCCCTTAGGAGCTATCATTCTCAGCTTTTGACACAGGGTCTCTTACTATAACCTGGGTCTTAGTGATTCAGCTAAGCCAGTAACTAGGTCCCGGAGACCACTCTGTCTCTTCAGATCCTCATGCTTGCTTAGAAAGCATTTCGTTAACTGAAACATTGCCTCAGCCCTCTACCATGAGCTCTTAAATAAGTACAAATAAGTTTCTATCTCTTTTGATAACTCTCTCACTCTCTCCTCCTTACACCCACCATTTTTCATGGGGCAAAAAAAGAGAGGCAAAATTCTAGAATTTTCCATGACTAATTTGTGCAGAAAAAAAATACCAGAATCCAACCTACTTCTGTATTGAAGCTACTAACTTCAGAGCTCTTGGAGAAAATAATAGATAATTGTTTCAATATGTGTCACAGTTTTATAACTAAAACTTGAACTATAAGGTGGAAAACACTATTTCTGAAAAGCAGATTTTGCTTTGATTAGGCCCAAGGTATTGTTTTCCCATTAGTGAACAACACAGCCAAGTGGCAAAACCATGTGTTCAGCCCTCGGGGTCATTTGCTGCAGAAGCCCCCACTAGCCTCTTCTCACAGAGCAGCTTTCCACCCGAGATAGGTAGCTGCAGGGGCATTGCTCAGGGGCTATGTTCTCCTTGTCAGATAAAACAATGAAATGACCTCAAAGACACTTTCTAAGTTGAAGATCATGGGAAGAGTTCTCACAGGGAATACTGTAAAAAGAACTGTTATTCTCCCGTTTCAGTTGTTGCCTCAGAGGATGACTGCCTCTGTCTGCTAACCTAGGTCTGGTCCTGGAAGTTTCTATCCTCCATACAATCTAACCTAGGCCTAGAATGTTTTCAGCCTCTGAGACTTACTGCTTAATAAGCTCACCCTTTCTTGTTCTTACAGAGCTCTGGCTGGTTCAGCTCAGCTATTCTGGCTAAACTCCTCCCCCAACTAACTTAATCTAGCTTCTCAGCCCCTCATTTGCTCTCTTGGCCTCTGACTAACCCCAGCAATCTGCTCTAATCTTCTGGCTCCTTCTCATTCTCTGGCTCATTCATTCTTCACCTGAGTTCTCTGTTTGCAACCTGTCTCTCTATTACTGTCCTGGTAAAACTGCCTCCTCCTCCTCATCATCATCCTCTTCTCTTTCTCTCTTTCTGCATTCCCCTTAAGTAGCTTCCTTTTCCTCTCTCTTGTCTGAGAGTTGGGCATACCCTATTCTATCAAACCTTTCTCTGATTCATCACTTTTTCTGCCACTCAATTAGACATCACTTTAAAACATGGGTGCTTCCTTCTACAAACTAACTTTACCTTCATTGTTGGGATTAGAGGCATGTACCACCACATCTGGACCTAAGCTTTCTTTTCTTTACCTGATATGTGCTCTATACCGGGTTGGCCTTGAACTCAGTTCTGCTTGCCTCTTTCTCCTGGATTCAAGACATGTCTGTATTGCAGAGGGATCACACAGACCTAGGAGGTCTTTGGATATGATCTCTTGATGGAGCAGTCGTGTTTGGAATTAAAATTCCTCTACAGAGTACTAATTCTGTAGGGAACAACTCAGGAAAAGCTTTCCTCTATCACAAAAATAGAACTATCACATTAGTTTTCAAAGAAACTGACACATATATGCTTATAGATGACATGAATGCTGGGCTAAGAGCAAAGCTTGTAATTTGCCACCAGCTCTCTACAGAAGACTAATACAGTGGATTACCAATGATTAAAAGCATATTATCAGCTATATGGAATATAGATTTAGAATGTGTGTGAACACAGTCAACAGCACCACAGTTTATAATAATCCAAGAAAATCATTGAATATTCCCCCAATATAATGACACTATTATACTTCTTAGCTGAAAATCTTTCAGCACTGTTTTTTATCTCATGTACATATGCTGATTTGAAGCATTCTCTGCTATGTTCTTCTTATTTTCTCATATAGGATTATGTAATAAGCATTTCACCTTTGTTTACATTTCTCCACAAGAAAATTAAATCCCAAATTGATAAAAATATGTATTTTAAAGATATCTTCCTTCCTAAAATTTCCCATTTAGTATTTCTGCAGATATATTCTTATTTAAGTGCTTCTAGTAAGAATTTCCTTCGTGTTTGTGTTCTATAGAGATGACTCGGCAAATAAAAGTGCTTGCCACCAAGGTAGCAGGAAGGAAATATATATTATATATAAGTGTGTGCCCAGAATCTATGCCATGATTTAACTCTCTTTAAATATATTCCTCTTCAGAGCAATGGGGACATTAGCAGGGGAGAGAATTGCCCGTAAAGACTTTTGGGAGGACAAGTACAACATCTATGAGGGCAAATTTAGGGCTTAAGGTATAATGCTAGGAATCCATGGGGGTCCTCATCTCTGAATAAGCCATCATACATATCACAGTAGCTCCCTCAAGCTCACGAAACAGTGCAGAAGAACAGAAAGGTTGTCAGTAGGGAGAACTGATCTGTGAATCTGCAGCAACTGTGGGTGCTTACACAAGACTTTCATAGGATCAAGCCAGTAAAGATCCCAGCATAGGGGGCTGGAGTGATGGCTCAGAGGTTAAGAGGTTATAGAGGTTAAGTTTTGGCTGCTCTTCCAGGATCCTGAGTTCAGTTCCCGGCAAACACATGGTGGCTCACAACTACTTATGAGATCTGGTGCCCTCTTCTGGCCTGCAGGTGTACATGCAGGAAGAATATTGTATACATAATAAATCTAAAAAAAAAAAAAAATCACAGTGTAGGTGCTCCTCCACATTTGAGGAGTTTTGACAGTTGATTGCCTCTGGGGAGAGGGAGTAAGTTTTCTTTGTTGGGAATGTGGTTTCGCATGCCCCACTGGATACCCCCACAGCCATGCACATGCTAGCAGAATTAATTGGACCCAGTGGAAAAGAACAAGGTAAGGAGGAGAGGAGTAGAAGGAGGTATCAGTGTGAAATTGGGAGGGGAATGTAGTAGGGGTGTGTAGAAAGCATTAGAAGGGGGTGGATATGATCAAAATATACCATATACATATATGAAATTCTCTCCTGGCTGGCTCGCCAATGTAAGGACTAATTTATGAATAAAGGAGACTTACAACAAGTCTTCTATGAAAGAGGTTTATTAGGTGGATAAGAAGAGAGGGGGAGCAGGCCATGATGGGGGAGAGAGAGAGAGAGAGAAGAGGAGGAAGGTCCCTGATAGAGAGAGGGAGAGAGAGACAAGAGAGAAGAACAAGAGAACAAGAGAGAGACCACGTGTCAGGTTGTCCCTTTAAGAGATCAGGTAACCACGCCTCCCAGGTGTGGCCACCTGCCTGGGTGACACAAGATGAGATCATAAGTTGCTAGGTAACCCAGAAGCAGGTTCTGTTTCAGAATACTAACATTCCTCCTTTTTTCTATAATTAAAAAATGGGGAACTCGGACTGCTTTTTATGTAAGGCAAGTTAAAGTATATAAGTCTAAGTTCATTGGAAGCAGCTCTTGATTGTCATGCAAGGGGTTACGAGAGAAAAATTATAGGAACAAAAATGGTCAGATTACATAGTCAAGAGGAGGTAGTGAAGTCTCTGCCCTGGAAAATTTAGGATAGAGTGTTGTCAGTAGAGAGTTGCCAGCCATGCAAGGCAGCAAGTAGGGACTGAGGAACACTGGGAGAACCTGAAGCTGCTTGTCCTGGTCTTGAAGCACACCATTCCAGCCTTTTGTTAATAATAAGTGAATAACGGGTGTAGATTCTCTTCTGGCTACTTCCAGCTGACATTGGGGTCACTGTAGGAGGGTCAAAAGGCTGAAATATTGGCCAAGTCCAGGAAGAATAGGCTGCTTTGATGCTGTCCAGGGTCTGTGAGAACATCCATGGCTGGGAGGGAAAGTATAGGTCCTGCTTGTTAGAAGTCTGTGAGGTCAGAGTTGAACACTTGTAGCTGCTTTGGCGCTGTTGTGGCTATAGGAAACATCTGTGTCTGGCAGGACACTGAAACATATATATGATAAAGTTAAGTAGGTTATAGAGAAAATCCTTTAGGTGTACTTTAAAAAAATTTGGAATAGCAAACAGAGGTGGAAGATTTGGATCAATGAGACTTGAACATGGGAACCTCCGCTTACCTGGGGGGACCTTTATTTACCCAATCACTGGCAGTAGTTAAAAAGGCTTTGCTCTAGATCTGTAATTGAGGCGAGGTTTGGTTACAAAAGTGTGTAAACTTAGAGGTCCTAGTGCTAGCAGGCACTAGATGTAGAAACCTGAAATTCTGCAGAAGACATCTCATGGGAGAATTTAGAGAACGGCCGTCTGGGCATTTCCCATTGGGAGGCAGAGTCAGGGACCTTCCAAAGGCGTCCCAAAGGGTAGGCATGACTTGGCCAAAGCCCTATTTGGTTAGATGGCTTGTCAGCCTTTCAAACCAGAAGGGAGCGCATGTGACAAGAGGTATAGCATGTGCCAGTGGGCACAGCGAGAGCACAGTGGTTTCCTAATGTTAGGACTTCCCATGAGCGAGCGAGAGAGAGAGAGAGAGAGAGAGAGAGAGAGAGAGAGAGAGAGAGAGAGAGAGAGAAGAAACCACTTGCAGTACCATGTATAAGTGGCAGTGCACCCCCCAAGGGAAAGTGAGGCCCTAAAATGAAGGTCAGCAGAGGGTTAGCTCTAGACATGGCTGGAGGGGTCCCTCCATCTCAAAAGATAGTATGAAGTTGCTGGGAGCTCAGCGGTCAAGCTTCCCCTACCAAAAGAGGCGTTTTATGCTGACAAATGAGGTGAACTCACCAATGTAGTGGCTGGCGGAGATCTCACCAATCCAGCCAGTGTTACATGCAGTAAATAGCAGTCTGGTAGCCAGTAAAGGGAGTCCCAGGACCAGGGAAAGGGGAGAAATCCCACCTTTTGAGATAGGCAATAAGTACAGTAATTATCTGGAGTCCAATTGACCTGAGAGGTGGATTTAGGTGGACTTCTTACAGCTTTCAAGAATTACTTTTAAGTTTTAAGAAGGAGATAAAACTTTAGACATGTTAGTATCACAGTTGTAATCTGTACTGAAATATACATTGTAGAAAAAGCAGTAGACATATATGTGTTAACAGCACAAGCATTCCTTAAGGTGAGCTCTGAAAAGGCAAAAGCCTTTTATGAAGTAAAAGGGAAACTCACTTGATTTTAACAGCATATGCATACATATTATGGAGACTTACCATCTTGAGCTTAGAACCATAATAGTACATGACAGAGTGGAATGTTTTTTGTATTAGATTTAGATTAATAAATTAGAGCTTTATTGATAAAGGTCACAACTCTGGACAGTCAACACAACAGTAGCATAGGAACAGGAGAAACCATCAAGCAGTTTTACCTATTTAGGATATTTTAAATTACCTTAGACCTTGTACCCTTTACAACTTGCATTTACCAACTTTAAGACACAATTTTGGGCTCTCAAACATGAATAATTTGTGTTTATCAACCTTAAGACACTTTTTAAAACTCTCAGATATATATAACTTATCTTTATTAACCTTAAGACACTTTTAAAGACTTTCAGATATGTATAACTTGTCTTTACCAACATTAAATCAATTTTTCAGACCATTAAAAAATTTTAGGCCCTTTGTATCTAGTTATTTACCATGAGACATATTTGAGACTGCTATGAACATTGACTGTCCTTCAGCTAAATAAAGGGATGGTAAAAGGTTTCATTTAGGACTATTTCTTCAGTCTGGAAACAAGGCATATTGTGTCTAGGCCTGACAATGGCAGCTCTAGAACTAAGGCTTAAGGCCTGGTCTCCTGCATATGAAGAGAACTGAAAAGCATCTGAAGTCTCCCAACACAGAAGTTGGCAATATGTCCATGGAACCTCATTGTGAGGCCAAAACAGACCTGTACTGTTACCCTGGGCTGGGCAAGAGTGGTGGAGGTTGCTGAATGGAACAGCCATTTGTCCTTCGCCAGGCCAAAGAGCTAGAAGGCTGGAAGTATTTGTGGCCCTTGTGCTGGTTGACCTCTATGGCTGGGCACAGAGGACAAGCCTGCTTGGGAGCCTTTTGACTTCTAGAGGCCAGTATGCTGACAGGCAGCTATGTTGAGGCAGCAATGGGACCAGTGTTCCCTTTGGCTGCATTTGAAATGTTGGCACCATTTTTAATTAGGGCAAATGACTTCCTGCCCCCATGCACTAGCCCTTCCCCCACCAAGCTGCTTTCTCCCTAGCTCCAAGAGTTCTCCTGCAAAACTCCAAGCTGCGCTTTTTTAAAACTCTGGCTTCCAATCTTTCTGATCCCTAAGGCACTATTTCCAAGCTTTAAATAGCCAAAAAAATCTTTTTTTCCTGATTTCTGTATACTCTGTTCCTATTTTAAATGCTTCAAATTTCTTATCTAATACTTTATATAATTTTCTCATTATGTTTATAAAGGTTCCTTAATCATCACTTTATTTCCTCTTTTAGACTAGACCACAACAAACCTCATTTTAAATTTGTATACATTTTTATAAAAACATAACTTTGACACAGCGTTAAGTCCATAGTGAAGTTATGGTCCCACCCATTCTTCCCCAAAACAACATGGTGTCGGAAGTCTCACAGTAGGTTTAAGATCCCCCTGGAAGTTTAAAATCTTGTTCAATGCCACTGGGGAAATTTTTTACCTAACACCAAGTGCCCTCAAGCTGATTCTAGCGCAGCGAGAACATTTGGGTCGAGGCAGGAGATCCCAGAGCTACTGTCCCTGCAGCTTGTTGGGGGTAGGGGACACACATGGCCACCAGCCAGTTGGGAGCCGTCTGTGGAGCTAAAGGGAAGGGTGCAATCTAATTGCTTACCTAGAAGTAGGCTGTGTCTGTCTGAAGCAGAGCACCAGAGATTTTCTCAGGGAGTTTGGCGTGGCTGTGTCCTAGTGGCTCTGCACACCCAGCAGCTGCCGCCACAGCCCTAGGTTCCCTGCGGCCACTCCAAACCGTCTCTGCATGCTGTGCCCGGCCAGGCAGCGGCTGGCTCAGCAGGGCACCCGGTTGCAAGAGGATGCGTGTGTCTCCAAGCCTGGGAGAAGGAGAGATAACCCGGGAAACTCTGGAGGGCCGAGAGGGCGGTGTAGGAAAGAACAGAGAAAACCTGTTGAAGCCATTGGCTCCTGGCTGGCTCGCCAATGTAAGGACTAATTTATGAATAAAGGAGGCTTACAACAGGTCTTCTATGAAAGAGGCTTATTAGGTGGATAAGAAGAGAGGGGGCGCAGGCCATGATGGGGGAGAGAGAGAGAGAAGAGGAGGGGGGTGCCCCGATAGAGAAAGGGAGAGAAAGACGAGAGAGAAGAGCAAGAGAACAAGAGAGAGACCACATGTCGGGTTCTCCCTTTAAGAGATCAGGCAACCATGCCTCCCACCTGCCTAGGTGACACAAGATGGCGTCATAAGTTACTAGGTAACACTGAGTTCACTAATTTTTCAGAAATAAGACTAAAGAGCTGTAGTGGTAAAACACAGACTCACACTCCACAGGAGAGAATGAAAACAAGGATCACTTGTGGGTTTGTTCAGAGTCCCAACCAGCAGAAATTCCTCTCTGTAAGCACCTAATGAAGCTTAGTATTGGTGGCCATGTACTGAGTTGGCAGCAGCATGTACAGGAACATCTGCACACAGTGTTGTTTTAAAGAATGAAAATCCCAACCATTCGATTTTAGCAATAAAGACTCGGGAGCCAGATGATGGGGTGAAAACCTTCTAGTTCAGAGAGGCAGAGGAAGTATCCAGCTGACCTTATTTCTCAGCTCAGGTCCGGAAGGAAAAATCCCAGAAGGCTCAGCTGACCACCCAGGAGGAAAAGGCCAAAAAACTCTAAGCCAAAGGCTTGCTAGCTTAAAGCCCCCAAAACCAGGGAGCCGAGGAGCTGTCCTAGGCTAAAGCCAGAGCTTAAGCTAAAAGCTCTTTTTCTTCTTCATGCTGTCTTAAATATCTCCTAACTCAAAGTCTCTTTAATCCCTGTCAGCTGGTTTCTTGCTCTGACTCTTGACCAAGGGTTAAGTTTATTAAATCTGTACAGAAAGCTCTTGAATTAAAGGTGTGTGCTAGGTCTGGGTGAACCACACCATAATCATCTGTTTATAATAAACAGAAAGTCCTCAGATTAAAAGTGTGTGTTAGGGCTCAACCACACCAAACAAGAAACAGGATTTTACAGTTCACAATTTGGGGTTTCACAGTGGGATCAAATATCCTGCAACAATGCAGGAGGTGTGCACTGCGGGGGTGAGGGGTGTGGGCAGAAATGCTCCACAGACAACAGCATAAAGAACCAGCAAATCATGCAAGGGTGGTTCAATATACACAAATCCATCAATGTGATCCACCATATAAACAAACTGAAGGAGAAAAACCACATGATCATCTCCCTAGATGCCGAAAAAGCATTTGACAAAATCCAACACCCATTTATGTTTAAAGTC
>CM053766.1:4766141-4820229 GCA_028658305.1 Pachyuromys duprasi | reverse complement strand
AAAGAATTGGTGATAAGGAGAAGTTTGCATAATTCATTTGGAATAGGCATATACTTTGAGCATACTGGGTTATAAATTAATGCTTCATCTGAGTGCTAGAATTGAGACTAGTCCAGTGGGTAAGATCTCCTGATGTTCTATAAAGGATAAAAAACCTTTCTTCAGATAACCTGTTGCTTTCTCAAAAGGCTCCGACCTAATTGACTATGGCAGCAAAAATGGAGGTTATATGACATCAACTAATTCAATTTCTGCTCACCAAGACAGTTTTGGCTAATGTTGTTAATACATGTCTAATGATTCAACAAGAAATGTCAATACCAAGCTTTTGCTAGAGTACCGTATGCAAAAAGGACCAACCAGTCACCTTTATATGATATCTGTTATTGGGTTGTAACCACCTTAGACAGTGTTGAGTTTCATGATCCCTAGTGTGTGCATACTTTCTATGTGTGCGTGTTTTTGTTTTCTGTCCCATCATCACATAATAGGTTTGCTGAATGCCATTTTCACCAACATAGTATCTGTATTTAACTGAGGAATTAATTTTACAAATCACTTGGTTGACACCACGAGATTTGCTGATTACATGTGTTCTCTCTTACCCAGGAGTGACTATCTGAGTATTGTGGTTAAGCGAAGTCACTTTTTTGATTCACAAAGGTTGAGTGGCTGGCTCACAGGATACAGAGCACACACTGAAGAGTTCCAGTAACTGTGGCTGGTTTCGCAAGGGGATGCTAGTCTCACAAAGGGGCAAGGGAGAAAAGGCTTCTCTCACTGTGATTCTTAGTGAATTAGTTAACACCCGTTTCTTGCCTGAAATGTTCGATTCCCTTCTGGGAAGGTCCTGTTTGTTAACAGATAATGCTTTTCCCCGGAGACAAAGCAAGCACTGGAGTGGCTGATCTTAGTTTGCACGGCCACAGTGAGCTGGCTTGCTCCACTAGTGTTGCAGGGTATTCACCAGAGAAGACTGCCTGGAGGTGGGTTTAAACCAATAGAAAGTCTTTATCAGCTGGTCAGAGACTACAGTGGGTGTTCAGGATCCCAGTGTAGCACTGAGCCTTTCTCGGGATGAGCTTTTAAGTACAAAAACTGTTCTGGGTTGACATACTTCAGTTAACAAGAACAGCTAGCCTGAAGCCGAACTACAGAAGCTAAAAAGCAAGATTAGTACATTTTGAGATTTTGCCAGAACTGTATGGACTCGGATGGATTAGGCCTTTGTATTAGTTTTGGCAGGTGCTATGTGCTAAGTTTTACAGCCTGAATAGAACTTCTATCATGGAATCAGTTGTGCCAAGGTCTAGGAGCCTACCAAGTATGAGACCTGTTACATAAGGACAGGGAAGGCTTATCTGGGAATATACAGAGGAAACGGAGTCTCCTCTTGAGGTATTTAGTCTCATTAATAAGAGAACTTAAGAGTGAACTCAAACAGAAGCAGAAGAACAATTTTATTCAAATTTAAAAGAAAACAGCCCCACAGCAGGCAAGCTGTAACCTCAGCAGCTGCCCAGAGGAAGACATTGGAGGGAAGAAGGAAAAAAAGTCATGCCATTTAAGGAGACATGGAAGTCAGACACATGGTAGACAAGCAGCCACATGACAGGGTAGGAGGCTTTAGAGAAAGAGGAAGGAAATTTAAGATGTCGGGGAATCCCAATGTGTTAAGGAGAAGTTACTTTTCTGAATAACTCAAAAAAGGGGCAAATTGATAAAATTGCATTGTTGTGGGCTATAAGCTGCTGCACTGGGTGTAGATTCTGGAAGTAAAGTACAGCATCTCATTAAAGGAATAATTACTCCACCTACCTCTTTAGTGTGGTTTAAGGTGAACCTGCCTTCCACAGGGTGGTCTCGTGGCCAGTTGATTAAACCAGTCAGACTGGAATGTTAGTCTCCACCCAGGACAGAAGTTATGTGATTGACCAGAATATGGAGAAATATAAGGGAAAAATGTTTCAACTGACAAAAGGAATTATTCAATGGTAATCTGAAATCTATTTAAAAACTTTTACTTAGTCAAGTAGCTTAAATTTGTTTAACAATAGTGCAGCCATGTAATCAAAATATTTTCATGATTATATGTATCACTTCCATTAAAAATAAGTAGATGTGAACATATCTGTTAGGGTATCATTTAGTTGAAACATAGCTTTTCTTAGGATTCTAGATTAATTTAATTTTTAATACTAAACAATGAGTGGTCACCTTTCACAAACAAAGCCCCCTCGTGTCACGTCTCCCAGCCCACCTCAGGCCGAGTCCCTCCTGTCCTAAGAGGGACCCACCGGTCTTCTCACTAGCGCCTCAATCACCTTCAGGAGCATCTTCAGGACAGTTCCACTTCCAAAAGATCACCTCAAGGAGATTTTAAGATGTGAATGTAATAAAGGAATGCTTAGGAAAGGGCCTTAGTTTTTGCTAAATCAGAGAGGATAGCAATAATGAATTGCAAATTAAAGTAAAACACATGTATCAATTTCTATTGAGGTTCCAGGAAATTAGCATGCCTTGTACATTTATTGTTTTCTGGTCATCATTGTACACTCCTATTAAAATAAGACACTGTCGACTCTTTTAAAAGACAAAAATCTCTGGCTGAGGAGATTCTTGGTGGTTAGCTCGCATACTGCTCTTGCCTGTCCCCCACGTTAAGTTCCCAGCACCCATAATCAGCACCTCCCAGCCACCTGTAACTCCAGCTCTGAAGAGCCCAACACCTTCTACTGGCCGCTGCGGACACCTGCACATACATGTGCATACAAACACACACTCACACACAAAGATACACATAAATAAACAAATCTTTAAAGACAAAAACACCTCATCTCATAAGTATTGCAGCTGTGTTTGACCATAACTGAAACAGAAGCACAGAGAACCAAGTGTAAATGCCTCCTGTGCTACTGCTGTCTCTGCGACCTTGAAAAGCACAGAAGTAAGTTTTGTGTTCTAAAGATAACACACCATACCAGGAGAAACATCAAGATTACCTGGCATTTACACTGGCCAGAGAAAACCCATGAATGGCAATAAATTAAATATCTTAATTTGTTATGATTTAATAGACACTTTTCTAACATGTTGAATTGGAAGATGGAAGATAATATCAAACTGAAAAAAACAGTATGCTTATAGAACTTAAATAATTATCTGAAGATGGAAAATTTTGAAGTGGATACCCCAGAGAAAATGAAAACACAAAACTTTACATTTAATTCTAAAAAATCGATTAAGTCATATGATAATTTAATAATCTATAAATTCATAGCTCAAAGTATGAACAAAATGTATTAGAAGAAAAAGAAATATTGGTTTGTCCTCAGGCTGTGTTAGGAGCAGAGCACAGATTTCACAGAGAGATTATTCTCTGTAAAGGTTGGACTGTCTCTGCTATACTGTTCACCTTTAGAAAAAAACTCTGGTGAGACAAAATCAATCAGAAAAAGCTAAGCGTAACCAGAATGTTGTCTGATTTTAAAACCACAAGAAATAGCAGGAAAGAAAAATAATAAATTAGGAGTCTGCTAAATCTTTTCCAAACAGGAAGTTTTTGTTAACAAGAGGAGGCTAAAACTTCTTTCCTGGGACTGCAGAAGAGAGCTGGCATCAGTAGACAGAAGACTGAAAAACACTTTCGCCAATTGTAGAAAATGAAACTATGTGGCAGTGGCCAGCCAGGTCCCTGCACTGTGTGACCTCAGCATGCCCTGTAGTCCAATGTATTCAATCAAGCAGGGGCGGAAAGCATTCCTGTATCAAATCACATTACAGCCATGATATGTTAGTTTCCCTGCATAGTGAAAGTATAGTAAGTATAGCTGTTTTAACTTGCTAATATAACTCTACAAATGGATCAGAATGCTCTTGGCTTTGTCTAGAAAGTTCTTACATCACACCTTGAGGGTAAGCCTTCAGAATGATGCTGGAAGGCAGTTGCAAACATTATTTCACTGACTCCTTACCTAGCTTCAGGTAAAATGGTGACTGTTCATTTTGTAAAACTGGGCCTAAACTTCCCACAGACTTAGGTATTGAAATCAAACCTTCTAAAATTGTTTTGACTTGTCTACACATGTTCAAATACGGCCATTTTGGGCCAACCCCCACAAATTCAAGATGCATTATTCCAAGATTCAAAACAAAACAAAACCCACAATAGTTATAAGAAACAAAGTATTTTCTTCAGTCTGTGAAGTGTGACTGACAATTGACAGGGAAAACTTGTCTTGATGAGCACAAAATGCTGAAATTATTGCAGAAAGGTAGACCCTGTGATATAGAGTGGAGTGAAAAGTCTGCACACAACTTTACAGGAAACAGTCCTCTCATTCTGTCTGTAACAGAAAAAACTTAGCTGGCTATTAACATGGCATGCAATGAGAAGTGTGGTTAAAATCTGGAGCAAACCCAAAGATTAAAAGCACCACCTTAAAATATTTCCCAGAGAGCCAGGAAAGTTCATTCTGAGGCTAAGGAGCTCGCATAATAGAAAACTTTTATCAGCGTTTACTCTAGAGCTGGTTAACAGTGTGTGTGTAAAGTATCTGAAACTGGACGCCTGATGAGGAAGCTAATGTCTTTGAAGTTACATAAATTGTTTGGTGGTTCCTTAGCTTTCAACCTGGCTTGTTCTAAACGTGAAGGGCTTTAATTTATGGTGCTTTCAGTTCCCATGCCCTGCTGCTTCTCCTCAGCAGAACTGTACTGAATGGTTCCTGTAGCTGCTACAGAACACAGTGACTTCAAAACACTTGATTTTGATCTCAATGCAAGACTTTGCCAGTTACACTTGAGAGATTTTTCTACCCTTCCTTTTTTAATGTTGGAAACAGTATTGTATGTAAGTTTTTGTTTGATATCCAGCTTTTAATTTGTGATTTTCTGTGATTATTTTTCTGAAAGAGAAAATAATTTTGAGTCGCCTGAAAAAAACAGAGAATATTTAGGAAAGAAATTGCAACTTCTAGGGTATAATAAGGGTGCATAACTGATAGATGAATGCAGGTAAACACTGCTCTCACCGTATTTATTCATGAATAGTGTATACGGTTACAAATATTTTGAAAGGATTTGTGGCAGTAAGTCTGATGAGGAAATTGACTTGCTTGGGTCAGTTGCTGATGCAAAACCTTAAAAATGTTTTCTTGTTACATTAAGTAATAAGCATTTACTTTATAATATAAAGAAAAAACTGATCATGGAAAAAGCACCATGAAATTATTTAAAATATGTAAAATTTACTTTTGAATTTTTAAAAATTTAAATCATTGTAAGTCTCAGTAGTCATAATTATTTCTGTCTGCATGGTGCAGATCCTTTACTGCCATCTTTTGGAAGGTAGTGACTAGTGCATGCCAGCAGGTCCCTTGCCCTTCTGGAGAAAACTTCTCTAGAAGAGGAGACAAGAAAGGGATCATTGCATTCTCAAGTCAGAGCAATGCTAAATGGAAATCAGCTTCTGTGAACGTACCAAGTGAGTAATTTATGCCAGGAAGCTACATTTGGCCTCTGGACATTCTTTTAACA
This sequence comes from Pachyuromys duprasi, assembly GCA_028658305.1. Lineage (NCBI taxonomy): Eukaryota > Metazoa > Chordata > Mammalia > Rodentia > Muridae > Pachyuromys > Pachyuromys duprasi. The sequence goes on along the minus strand of CM053766.1, from coordinate 4,814,691 downwards.
TCCTGAAAAGATTGGTCTGTTCAAAGTTCCCATTTTGCATTTTCTTGAGTTTGCTTCAAAACTGGGTTTTATTTCCATAAAAGCGTATACACTTAAAAATGCAAATAATGATGATGATAATAAAGGAATAAGCAGAGAGATGAAAATGAATAGTCACTGCTTTCCACATTATAACTGAATCTGACTGAAAGGGAAAGGACACAGAGCAGAAGGGCGCCAAGCAATTGGAAAGCCTGGTACCTGGATTAGCAACACACAGAACAGATGCATATAAATGCTCTGTGTGCTGGGAGATCAGCAAAGAAATAAAACACTGTGTTAGCATCTTACACAACAGTAATGCATGACTGCAAACATGAGAAGTTTATTAGAAGTGAAAATTCTATAAAACTTCCTTGGAACATTTCCAGGGCAATTTCTTGAACTGACCTGTGTCTCCAAGTACTGTGGTACTTCATTATTTTCCTTCGCCATTAACTTCAGAAACAAATACCAGGGATCCCTGTCCCTCTTGCCACCAAATCCCACACTTGCTTGTAAGCTTTCCCTTCTTACCAAGTTATGTGCTGGAGAATGTTTGAGTCTTTGGTGGAAGTGAGTAGGGAAAACCTTGATTTACAGTATTATGCTATCTGCTGACTCAAAATCCTTCCACTATGGCTGATTTAAAGTGGTCACCTTGATTCACTGAAAGCCAAGTTGAAACAGAATGTGTCAAATGGACTCTCACACGCAGGTACAACTTCATCCCGCCCTTCCCCTTGAAGCCAGCATGGCTTGCCTGGGCAGGATGCAGCGTGCTGACCGTCTAACACATTTAGTTTCTCTGTCTGCTGGCCAGTGGGCAGTACTGGACATTCCCTTATTGGGAAACCATTCATTCTCCTCTTCAGGTCCTGTCTCTATTTCTGTAGCAGATGCTTGTCTTTCTGTGTTACATGACCCCATCCACATCCCAGTTGACGCTTTCCGGGGGGTCCATCTCTTGCCCCATTCTGTGTTCTCTGTCCACAGTACCTTGGTCTCTCTCCCCTTCCTCAGATGCCACAGTTATCTGAGTTAGAAAGTCAGGAACACACCATGTGGTTCCTTTCACCTAGCACACTTTTTGCTGAATTTCAACCGCAACTGCTTAGACTCTTTTCACTCTTTCTCATTCCACTGCCACTGTATGATATTTCGTTTATGTCACATCTGCCCTAAGCTGATGCCGTAACTTTCTGGGTGATGTCATTCTTCCAGCTTCTTTCCTGGTTCTCCTCCACTCCAGCTGCTCTTGCCTCTGATAGTTAAAATTACCTTTATTATGACAATCCAGCCATAACTTCCCCCACTGCCCTGGAGACTAAAATTGTAGTACATAGTTCATAACTGCTCTTGCTTTCCAACTACGTGTAACACACGCCAACAGAAACCAGACATATTAATATAAAAATAACTACTTTCTATATAATTTGTCCACTTAAAGCACAGGATCTTGATTTAAAAACCAGGTGTATGAAAAAAACTACAACATGGGAGTGACATAATTTCGTATGTTCTCTTAATACATTAAAGTAGCTATTGACCAACCGCACCCAGTTCCCCCTTGCAGTTTACACAGTGAGGACTTGTGTCACTCTTCCCCCTAGAGGACGGGGGAAGGCTGCAGACTCGTGAAACCCCTTCTCAATATGACACAAGCATTCGCTGGAGTAGAGGAAACCCACGCACATCACGTGGAGAATTGGAGTGACGCAGCTTTGGGATGCCATCTGTTCTGCAGGAGTGGGCTTTTCAGTGATGCCTTTGCTTAAGTCACACATGTTCCCATAAGCAATTCGAATAGAACCACTGGTTCAACAAGTTAAATATGGGCTGAATAATGTCACCTGTTAGTTATTAGTTTCATCTGAAATGGGTAAACAAGGTTGCAAGCTTAGAAGCTACAAAGGAGAACCCATAAAAGCTGCTCAAATCTCCTGAAATTGGTCCTGCAACTCAGGAACCTCTGCTTTCACTGTTACCACATGTGACACTCTCCCACACTTCTCCTGTGAAGACTTTTGTGAATGGTTCCTCCAGAATCAAAGAGATAGGTATTTCTTCCATTTTGAGACCATTAATTGAATTAATTTGAAGAAAAACTGATAGTTAATATATTTCCCAAGTGCTGGGGATTAGACTGTGGCCCTTCCCTTGGGGTGGATGGACCCTGTGCACTTTGTCAGCTAGCTAAGAACACCAGTTCTAGGCTAGTCATTGATCACTAAGATAAATACCTCAGAGAAACTAATTAAGTTTTCTATATCTTTATTTTCTCATTTATAAAACGTGAATATACAAAAAGATATTTCCCAAGGATAGACAAAGCAGAAAGAATTATATTGGACCGAGCACAGTTAGCAACAGTCCCAGACCATGTGTCTAGATAGAATATCTGCAGTGACAAGTGACTTAGCGCATTAGCCAAGTGACAAAGACAGTTTGTTCAAAATGATGTGTTCTGTTTTAGAAGAAGGAGTCATGTTTGTCTTGCTGTATAATAATTCTGGTATCTCTATATATCATGCAATGGTTCATAGTTATATTTGTGATGTTGCTCTTAAAAAGAGATATTATACAAAATCAAACATGTACACTATAGTAAGTTATGGATATTTGCGAGGACATTGCAGGGAGGGATCAAAAATGGGGTGTTTAGAAACAGTAATCTTTAGTCTCTGATTAATAAAAAGAGCACATTTTTCCAGTCTGAATGGATAGGTGCCAGCCAGATGCCGTGCAGAAGTACTTTCTGTAAGAGGTGGTGGTGTCTGTGAAGCTGATGGCTATGGCAGTCTTTAGTGAGATCAGTCAACCATGCAGAACTCTTATTCCATAACATCAAGGTATTATTTCCCTTTAAGCTTAAGGCTGACAAAAGTGACTCCATTTTGATTCTGATGTTGGCATTTCTTTCAAAATAGTGATGTTAAGTTTTCCCACATACATGAAAAATTACTGGAGTCATTATAGTTTACTACAGCTGGGTGGCTTTCCTTGAGACTCTGGTGTTTTCTTTTGTGAGCCCTTTCTTGCTGCAGTGCACACACCGCACAATTCTGCAATTCAGTGTGCTTGTATCTAAACTCAGCCTTCATCCCTCAACAGCCATGGGACTCATGTCTAATAGCACACTATCCAGTGCCCATAGGATGCTTTATTTATATTCTCATGACGGCTGTGAGAAGACTCTTGTTCCTTTTTAATTTTTATATGATCTCTAATCTGTACTATAAGCCACAGAAATAGCTTCCTGATGTGTGAGGATAAGGAACTGTTGAAGAAAAGGCACATCTCAATTTCTTTTTGATGCCAAAGGGGTCTTCTTATCCTACATCCCGCCCAACCACACACACAGACACACACACACACACACACGCATGCGCGCACACGCCAATCCCAACAGTACCAGCTAAAGGCAGCTCTGCTGTCAGGTGGCTGTATATATTAGACTTCTACTCTAGACTTCTCTCCTAAGCTCAGTATTCAGCTCACACTGGCATCTGTAACAACTGAAATACTGCCAGGAAGACTTCTCTTCACAGCTTCCCATTTGTGCTTGTGGATTGTGCGTCTACTCAACCTTGCAGCCAGCGTCCTATGGGTAGCCAGGAACTCAATGTTCTCCATTTGGACTCTCAAAGTCAGAATATGTTGTTTGTAGGAGTATGACAAAGAAATGAGCACAAAGCTTAGGTTGGAAGATGTTAAACTCAACAGACATATGAAAGGGCAATTTATAATTTAGAGGAAACTGTAAAGCTTCTGAGATTTTTTTTCTCTGTGCATTGCAAGGCTTCTTTGTTTAACGTGGGTTATTTATGAGCTTTCACACTGCTTTAAAACTGTTTTTTTTTAACATGTTATTCACTTATTCAGCCTATTTACTCAACAATTACAGGTCTATAACCAAGTGTTTATTACAAAAAAATGGTAGTACAATTCTGATGTTGTAAAATATTACTGTTAACAAATACTGAAGCTATTTGCAAGTGTTAGAAATCGTGCAGAATAAGGGTTGCACGGCGGGTTCACAAATCAGCCACACGAACGGTTCCACATGGGAGGTTTATTGGGAAAGGGAAGGGGAAGGGGTCACAGAGACAGTCTCCGGACAAGGTGGAAGAGAGAGAGGGAGGAGCTCTACGAGTTCTTATAAGGTGACCCAGAGCATGCGCAGGTGGTTCCAGGTGATCAGCGGGTGGTCTCCGGGGTAGCTGTTTGTCAGGACCCCTAAGGCTGGCTGTAGAAGTGCCTGCTTACGGATTCCAACAGCAAGTATGAACACAAACTAAAAATTGTAGCTTAAAATATGACAACAATGAAATGACATTATTCTTAGGTCCTGGGGAGGAATCAACTATTTTAGGTGAACTCTTTTTGTTTCCTGTAGCTTTCTAAAGCATAACTCTGCCTTCTACTAACTATTTCTATTAATTAAGAATCTGTAATAAAATCAAATGCACTCTGCAGAAAAATAAGATCCTTATTAAGGAGCCCTCTCTACTGATAATGTTGGCGATTTTAAAGACTGTGTGTGTGTCTGCCTAAATGAATGCCACTTTTGTACGGCAGTTATCAGAGTCCTGAAGAAACTCTTGGATCCCTTGTAGTTGGAATTACAGGTAGTTGTGTGCTGCCTGATGTGGGTGCTGGGAACCAAACTAGGGGGTACTAAAAGAGCAGGAAGTGTTCTGCACTGCTCAGCCATTTCTCCAGCCCCCTCATTGGTAATTTCATCTCCGTAAGTCATGCCTGAATTAAACTCATACCAGCCAAATGGATACCAAACAAATAAAGCTCATATATGTTATCTAAAATTAGTTCCTCCCCTATGAGGAAAATTTGGGGACTTGTTTGCTGGTGGCACGGGGGCTTTAACAGAACCAAATCTGTTAATGAAATACAAGTCAAAAAGTTAATAGTAACTGGTAAGATTGGAATTTTTCTTTATGCAGACATTCACTTAAAAGTAGTTAAAAGACAACACAACTAAAGAAAACAAACTTACCAAACAAGAACAAGCTGAAAAACACAAACTGAGCTTTTAAAAAGGATCATTGCAAATATTTAGAAAACTTTTTCTTCATATTTATTTTTATGTGCATTTAAATTCTCTACATGCTGATTTACTAAATTTACTTTTCAGTGTTATTTCTTTAGAAATAATTATTATATTTAATATTGTGAGCTATGGAGACAAACATGTTTAGTTACTAGTTAATGAATTAATTTTGACAAACTTTTTAAGTTAAAAAAGCTGAAATCTGTGTAAGCTGAATTTTTAAGTGTTTTGTATTAATATTATCGATGATGATTAAATGACGGTATTGCTTCCTTCAGCAGTACATTTTCCTCCAGCCTACTCGCCCGTTTTTATTTGCTGTCTGATTTAACCAGGTTAGAAAGAGGACCCCTCCATCAAAGATGTGAAACAGACTCTTGGCTGTGTGCACATGGGATACTTTTGTACACTTTACCCCGCCCTCTCCCAGGAACTGGATTAGTTGCAGGGAGCGCTTACATGTAATATTAACTAGATATTTCCCGATATTCACAGCAACCCAGCAAGAGGGGCGTTATTATCATTATTTCTTATCAATAGTTTCTTAATTTGCAAACGCCAAGAATCAACATGCAGTTTGACTCCAAAGATTGCAAACGTCACTACTACGTTATTTTGTCGGGTCCGCTGACGCAGTCCAGACTCACAGATTTCGCTCCCTAACTAGCCAAGCGAAGCTTGTCGCCGAGCTCACGCAATATCTGCACATAAACAAAGATCCTAGCTGAACGTGAGCAATCGAGGTTCCTGCGGCTTGACGGCAGAGGGCTGGTCCTGTCTCCTAGGCAACAGCTATTGAACACAGGCAGCCACGGCACTGCGCTCCGAACTTCTCCACCGGTGATGTCACTTCCTTGGTCTGTGCGGTTGTCCCAGCGACGCAGGCGGAAAGGCGGTGTTGGGTACCCAAGAGACTAGGCGGTCGGGAGTCACTTCCTCCCGAGGACGCTGTTGCCTAGCAACCGCTTTCCGCCTCCATCTTTTGCCCCGCCTCTCGCTGATTCCAGTACCTGGTTTTGCACCAGGCCCGGGTCGGGGGCGACGCCGGTGCTAGATTACAGCCGCTGGGTTCTCAGGTGGTCACAGGGGCCCGGGTGCACGGGGCGCGGGCCGTGGTGCGTGGGGGAGCCGAGGGGACCGCGCGGGCTGTGCGCGGGCCTGGCGCGTGCTGGGCCGGGAGCCGCGCGGAGCTGGGGGCGCCACCTGGCCAGCCCCGGGCGTTCTGGGCGGTGGCTGGAGACCCGAAAGGGCCTCCGGTGTCGCGCGCGAGGCAAGGAGACTGTAATGCAGCCTGGTGTCTTGCAACTCGGTGTGGAGACGTCTTTGTTTGTATGTGAGAGCAAAAAATTGGCTTGGGGAAATGTCGCTGCTGCTGTTTGTGGTTAAGCTTTGTTTTGAATACGGTTGTAGGCAAGCCATTTTCCAGGGCAGGGAACCTTGACTCTTGACAGTCCTTTTGGTTGTGTCTCGAAATAAGTCATGCTGGCATCTGCAATGCTATATATACATATATATGTATATTTATATATTTTTTTAATCAGGGAAAGGTGAAATTACTTGGCAACATTTGGTGTTTGTACAGTTTATTCATCCTTAAAATAGTTGTAGAACAATAACTTTCTTATGTATTTTCTTATTGCAAAAACAAATTCATTGTGAGGATTTTATGTCTTTACAAAAACACTGTTTACATTTTTGGGTGAAAATATTGGCCAGTGTTCAGAGCAATTTCTCTTTCTTTGGTAGAAAGGGCACTAACCCCAGGCATAGAGTATCCCAACCATGTTAAAACATCTAATTCTTTTATATATTTATTCATGTATTTCAGCCACCATCAGAGGTTGAAGGAATCATTTCAGTTATTTATTAACTATTGTAGAAAAGTAGAGGAAAGGGTTACACTATGTCAGATGAAATCTTCAGCACAACTTTGGCATATACCAAGAGTCCAAAAGCTACCAAGAGAACTTCATTTCAGGTAAAATACAACAAAGCATTTGGTTTTGATTCTATGGAGACTCAGCACCCGCTGATTCTCAGAGGGTCTGGCGTGAGATGGGAGGGGTGCTTGCTTCTCTTTCACTGTGTTGTAGCTGATCTCTCTGCTTTGGACTCCATTATTAAAACACCCCTCAGTGGCAACCCTGGCTTCTAAAGCTGAAAGTGAAAGAGCTGATTCAGAGTCTGACTCTATCTAGACTTCGGTTTTCTCTCTTAGCGTTGGGAGGACTTACTGTTGGACTACAGCTTCCAACTCTTCTTCCACATTTGCCATACTGATAATGCTCATCTATGCTGTGTGCTTAAAGTACCAGTTTTGAGGCTGAGGGTGTGCCTCGGTGGTAGTTTATGTGCCTACCATACTTGTGAAACCCCAAGCCCTTACCTCCCTCAAAACGTACTCGTCTCTAACAAAATGTCAGTTTCTAACAAATCCTGTGTAAATTGATGCCCTTGTCATTTATTAGATTTTAGCTCAGATTGTCATCTGCAACTAATTTACCTAATACTAATAGACACTTCCTGTTTTGCTACAAACTCCATAAGAGACTGCTCCAATTCTTGGATGAGTCTGATGACTTAGGTACAGAGCACAAAGTAGGCTTAGAGCGAACATAGGTGAATGAAACTTACATGTGAAAGCAGAATAATCGAATAGTATTGGTTTAAAACTTACTTGAAAGTATGAGACATCCCTTCTTGAGTGGGAATTGATAGTGCTGATCTCATTTCAGGATGAGCTGATCAGAGCAATTACGGCCCGGTCAGCCAGGCAGAGGAGTTCAGAATACTCGGATGACTTTGACAGTGATGAGATAGGTATGTAAGAGAATGAGCATGTAAGTGCTTTCCTGTGTTTGCCTCCTTAGTCACAGTCCACCTCTCCTTAACCTCTCATGGTAAAACACTGCCATTGAATTCATTAGTTTCAGAGTTCCGTGTTTGAAGTGAGATAGGAAGCCAGCCACCCTTAATTTTCAAGAAGCTTATGGGTGATCTTTGCATATTTCTGAATATGAATCTAAAAATATATTAATGCATTATTACCAGGTCTACACTAAAGTAATTCCTTAGGATTAAGCTATGTTGGAAAGTAGTTTCATCTTTAAGTTCAACTTTAAGAATTCTCCATCTAGATAGCAACTAGAGCTCACAGGTTTAAACATTGCTGCTCATTTAAACATTGGTGCAATGCTTCATGCAGACCAGATTTGGGGCTGTAATAGTGGGTGTAGTAACTGCTTCTCTGTTGCTGGCATAGAACGTGACCAAAAGTGACTCACAGAAAAGGTTATTTTAGTTTATAGTTTCAAAGGGATGCCAGTCCACTCTGAGGTGACCTGGAAGTTACAGGCATGGTGACAGGGGCAGAAGTTGAGAGATACCATCAACAGTAGACACACATGAAGCAAAGAGCGAACTGGAATTGTGTCAAGGTTATGGACTCTCAAAGCCCGTACCTCTTCCTGCAAGCCAGTACCTCCTCACCAAACAGTGCCATCAACTGGGGACCAAGTATCCAGTCCCTGAGCCTGTGGGAAGCGTCTTCATTCAGACCACCACATTCCTCATTCTGCGACCCATAGACTCGTGGCCAGTGTGAAATGCATCTAAGTCCAACTTTAAAATAAGTCCAAAGTCTCTTCTCAGACTCAGGGCAATCAATTAAGTGTAATCCCCTGAAAAATCAAAAAGGAAAATATGATGGGACAGATATAGATAGATAGATAGATAGATAAATAGATAGATAGATAGATAGATAGATAGATATAGATATATTGTCCCTATATTATCATTCTGAAAGGGAAGAATAGGGACTAGTGAGGAAATGCTGGACAAAAGCAAGACAGGGCAAACTTGAAGCCCCACATAGTTCCTCGCATGTGTCTGGGACTCTAGCTGGCCCCTCATGCTTTTCTGCCTTCAGCATACACTGTCTTCTGGGCCGGTTCTCATCCCACACTTAACACTCTGGCAGGTACCTCGTGGTTCTGCATCGGTAACATCTTGGGGTCCCCACCACAGCCCAAGCCACACTTACACTATTTCACATACAATGGCTTTTGCCCTCTCAGGGCTTTTGCACAGAGACTTCTGTGCCACAGCTTGCTTGGGACACAGGCAAGGGACTGCTCTAGAACCCACAGAAGGAGAATCTGTGATCCCCGACTATTCCATATCTTCAAAATCAGTACCAAGTAGGTGACACTGCCAGGTATGGCTGCCGTCTTGGGAAGGCCTCTTTCTGTCTTGAATCACATCTTTTTAAAACTCAGGTTACTTTCTAGGGGTAGAAAATTCCTTATGCTCTTTCACAATTGAAAACTTAGCTCCTGAGCTGGGAGGGACTTGCCCTGAGGGCACCCTTCCCTTTGTTCCACATCTGTTTTCTGTCAGCACAAGCTGGGCTGAAACATTAAACTTCCTAGTGCTCATTTTCTCTCCAGGCTGTTTTCTTTCTGGCCCACTCCTTCATTTTTCTTGTAGACCCACATTAGCAAACTCAGTAATAACCATGCCACAGATGGATACTCTTCAGGGTTTCTCTGCTAAGGAAATTAGCCCATTACCTTTCAATTTAGTGTATCACTGGCTTTCTATGCTGTGAGAAAACAACAGAACCAGCATGGGGAGGAAAGGGTGTCTGTAGCTTACACTTCCCATAGCAATCCACCATTGAGGGGTGTCCACAGGAAGTCAGCAGGAGACTGGAAGTGAGAGCTAGAGCGGAGACCGGAGACCGAAGGGACACCACTAAGTGCTGTGTTGGCTTGTTCTTCATGCTTTCTTACGCCGCCAGGACTGCCTGCCCATGGATCACACCACCCACAGTGGGCTGGACCCTCCCACATCAGTCAGTTAGTCAAGAAAATGCCTCACAGACATGCCCACAGGCCTCTGTTGCAGGCAGTTCTCCAGTTCTGGTCTCCTCTTCCCAGAGAGTCTCCTGTGTATCAAGTTGAGGAGAACTAAGCAGCACCTTTATCCTCAGGCAAGGTCCTATGACAAGGGCAGAAGGCTTCCAGATTTTTCCCCGAGATATCCCAGGAATGGCCTCTATCCTGGATGCTGGTAAAATCTTTGCTTCCTCCTGAAACGTTCTGAGCTGGGCCTCTACGGCCCCCATTACTCTCAGCACTTCATCTTTTCAGGGCTCCTTGTAGGGTTTAACTCTATTCTAATCCAAGGTTTCAGTATTCCCCCAAAACGGCATCATCAGGTTTCTAACAGCAACCGTTAGAAACTTCATGGTCTCTGTTACCAACTTCTACATTAGTTACTTTTTTTGTTGCCGTGATAAAACACCATGGCCAGAGTGACCTATGGAAGAAAGTTTGTTTTGGTCTCTGGTTTCAGAGAGATGCGAGTCCATCATGGTGGGGGCAACACGGCTGAAGTTGCAGACATGGGTGGCAGGACCTGGGAGCAGACCATCAACAACAGGCAGGAAGCAGAGAACAAACCGGAAGTGGGTCAAGGCTACAAACTCCCAAAGCCTGCCTTAGTGATGTTCTTCCCTACCCAGACAGGACCACCAACTGGGGACAAAGTGTTGAAGCAACCGAGCCAATGGGGAACATTCTCACTCAAACCGCCAAAGTGGGTCATTTCCAAAACTATAGCATGTGTGGTGGCACACGCCTGTAATCCCAGCACTCAGCGAGGCAGAGTAGGTGCATCTCTGTGAGTTCGAGGCCAGCCTAGTCTACAAAGTGAGCCTAGGACGTCAAGGCTATGTAGAGAAATCCTGTCTTGAAAAAACAAATAGCAAAAACCAAAAATAGACCCCTCAAATTGATGCATTAACTTGGTTTCTTTTCAGTGAGTAAAACATATTTTAGGTTTCAAATATAAGCATATAGAATTCTAAATTTGAAATTAAGTGTGCTGTTTTGCAATATTCATGAAATAAATGTTCTCTGTAAAAGCTGTTATGTCACATCTGTCTTGTTAATTTGTTGTTCTTTATTAGAGTGTAGTGTTTCGGGGTGGGTGCTACCTTGAGCTCCTCTGAGGGAGACACCCACCAATAAACATGGTGATATAGGTACTTGATAAATATGTTGAATAAGTTAATGAAACTCAGACTTTTATTTCAGAAATGCTAGCAAGGTCTTCTTAGATTAGCTGTTTTCAAGAGTTACAAAATAAATTTGCACTTGTTTAGGATTATTGTTTTATTTCTAGTTATTTTTCTTCATGAAGATAGTCTTGCTTTTTAGACAAATGGAATATAACCTTTGAATGTTTAAAATACAGTGTTGAAAACATCTTTTCTTGTTCATATTTCAGTTTCTTTAGGTGAATTTTCAGATACCTCACCAGATGAAAGCCTAGTTAGAAAAAAAATTAATGATTTTCATATATCTGATGATGAGGAAAAGAATTCTCCAAGACTGTCTTTTCTGAAAACCAAGAAAGTAAACAGTGATATATCCAAAGAAGACCAAGAACCTGTTATTCAGAACAGGGAAGATGAATCCCCGGATGGGCATGAAGATATGATTGGAAATTCCTTTCCCAAATCTCAAAATGATGATCAAGAAATTGGAAAAGAGATCATTACAATAAAGCCTAAACCCAGGATTCTCCCTGTCAAAACAAGTACATCTTCAGGTAACTTGGGAAATTAGTTACTTTTCCAGAACATTTGTTTTAAGATAACCTGTCACAAAATACCTTTTTATGCTAGCTGATATATTTAACTTTCTGGTTTTCCAGCCACGACATAGTAACTGCAGCTAGGAGAGCCAGCTGTGTACTCACTCTGGAATGTGTGCTGGGGCCTGAGAGAAGTCAAAGCAGCTGTGGTCACCCACATGTGGCTCCCGAGCACCCAGCTAGTCAGCTTCACTTCTGTTTGTGGGGCGGACCTGCGGTGGGTCTATTCTAATGCCCACCGGCTGGCAACATTAAAGCAGTCATCTGCAAGACAGGCTGGGTGTACTGAGGTGGTGATAGGCGACTCCAGTGCTCAGGGCCTTGGGTTCAAGGTCAGAACCACAAGCACGGAAGCATTTTCATACCAACAATTTGTTTTTGTTACTAATCTGTCCTTAAGAAAACAGCATCTTTCTTTGGACTAGTGCATATGATATCAGCCAAAAATTGAGTTCCTGAGAGTAGCTTCCTGGTGAGAGTGGGAAGTACCGCAGGACTCCACATGTCTGCTGGACTCCAGATCTGGGGCAGGATGGAGGGAATTCTGTCTTATAAAGGAAAACCTTCATGCTGAGCTGCATAGCTGTCCCCTTTGTACTGGTAAGTGCAGTGCTGTCAGTTCATAACATGGTAGATGGTACCAGTAACATTTGTGCTGTTAACGTATATTAAGGAATGACCCTTCCCTCCCTGCCCGTCCTACGGACTTTAAAAGGTTAAAGTAGAGCAGGGACCCCAAGAAAAGTGTCCATGACACTGACACAAAAGTGTCCACACATGTTAGTTATCTGTGACTCGGGCAAAATAGGTTCAGCAGCTCCAGCTTCTGAGTAGGAGGGCAAACCTGATTTTCCTGTCCTACAGTATCATTTAAGAATCTTTTGAAGTAACTAGAAAACGCCATCAAATGTAGGCAGTCAGCATAAGGAAGCTGAATTAGCTTCTTTTTTAAAGTATCTAGTTTTATTTTGTGTACATTCATGTCTGTGTGAGGATGTCAGATATTGGAGTTACAGATGGTTGTGAACTGCAGTGTGGGTGCCGGGAATTGAACCCAGGTCCTCTGAAAGAGCAGTCAGCGCTCTTGATTAAAGAGCCGTCTCTCTAGCCCCTTGAACCAACTTTTAACTTGATCTTTCTGAGTGTAATGTGGGAACCATAGGTAGAAAAGGAGATAGTTCAACTTAGTTATTACTCTGAGGACTGAGGATACAGTATAATGGTAAAGTGTTTGTACATTGTATGTAAAGGAAACTGGCCAGAGAAACAAATAAGAAAGAAAAAGGAAGACATAAATGTGAATATAGCAGGAAAATTTTGTCTGGCACATCTGGATGTGTAATTACCAGTTTACCATAGGTGTCCACAGTTTACTGTTCTCCAACAGAGCCTGGTGTGTTAGTGAATACGTGAGGTCCTAGCACTTAGAGGGTGAGGCAGGAGGATTTCTGTGAGTTTGAGGCAAGCCTGTGCTACATAGATGTGGACCAAAAGAGACCTTTTCTTAACTACTGGAAAACATGGATGAGGCAGCGATAATAAAAGTGAATTAAAATGAGTAAGACAATACTACGTTCTAACCACAAGGTGGCAGCAGCATTCTGAGTGTACCTGAAGGTGTGGCTGTGCTCAGTGTTTCCGAGACCCATTAAGCAATCTCCTTAGATTTGAAACCATTTAAAATGAAAAGAACCTACTTTTCTTCCTGAGAATTTGAAAATATTTCTGGAAATGGAATTGGGGCATAAAATTTACTAAAGTTGTAGGGTTGTTTTTTTTTTTTTTTTTAGTTTGAAGACTAAACATTGAGGCTAGTGTCCCTAAAAAGAGCCTGGCACAGAGAATTCAGGAAGTATCTAGATGAATGGGTGAATACATGGCTGATTCATTCATGAAAAAAGTAGTGTACTTCCTGGCTTTAGGCATGATCTAAGTTCTTAGGCATCTTCTTTCCTGCAGTGTTTGGAACTTGATACTTGTAATGTTCAACTCTAATGAGTCAGTGACTGTGATGGGAGAAATCCTCAGCAGATGGCTAGTGCCCACTGAGCACTGAGCTTCAGCAGGCCCTGGGCTGTGTGCTTCAGCTGCCTTCTCACCCTGGCTCCACAGGTAGTTGAGGGAAAAACCTTGTTTCAGTTTGCTTTCTGCTGCTGTGATAAGCACCATAAGGAAAGCAACTTGGGGAGTGTCCTAATTAGGAGTTCTGTTGCTGGGAAGAGACACCCTGATCACAGCAACTCTTACAAAGGAAAACGTTTAACTGGGGCTGCCTTAGAGCTTCAGGGTTTAGTCCATTACTGTCATTGCGGGAAGCAGGGAGGCATGTGGGCAGACATGGTGCTAGAGAAAGAGCCAGGGGTTCTACATCTGGACCAGCAGGCAGCAGGAAGATGGAGAGAGACTCAGGGCCTGGCTTGAGCAATTGAAGCCTCAAAGCCCACCCACATAGACACACTTCCTCCATCAAGGCCACACATCCTAGTGCCTCAGCATTCAAGTATGCATCACTGGGAGCCGGTCCAGTTCAGACCAGCACAGGGAGGAAGGGCCCTATTACATCTTAGGGGCAGGAGCCGTACTCCAGGGCCTGGAAGCAGGACCTGAAGCAGAGGCCCTTGGAGGAGTAATGAGTACCAGCTTGCTCCCTGGGGCTTGCTCAGCCTGCCTTCTTATGTAACCCAGGAACACCTGCCTGCAAGGGGCAATGGGCTGCATATTCGCACACTGATCATTAACCAGAAAACGCCCATACACTTACCTACAAGCCAGTCCCTCAGTTGGGATTCCTTCCTCCGAGACATGCCTAGATGCACGCCAAGTTCAGAAACACTAGCCACACCACACCCAAGGTGAGGTCAAACTGGGAAGCTTCTGGTGACAAGTGTCAAGCCTAAAAGGAAAGCATGAGGGATTTTTTTTTCACTTAAAAATTTTTCTAATTTATTCACTTTATATTCTGATTGTAGCCTCCTCCCTGGTCCCACCTTCCCCTCCTCTTCTGCTTTTTCTTCCTCTCCTAGATGACAGAAGGGGACCCCTCCCCCCACCATCTGACCATAACCTATCACGTCTCATCAGGACTGCCTGGATTCTCTTCCTCTGTAGCCTGACAAGGTCACCCTAACAAGGAAGAAGTGATCTAAGAACAAGAAGCAGAGTCCATGTCAGAGACAGCCCTTGCTCCCCTTACTAGGGTACCCACATGAAGACTGAGAACCTGTGGTCTACATCTGAGCAGGTCCTTCCTCCTTGGTTGGTGCAGGGGTCTCTGCAGGACCCCTGGGCCCAGATTTCTTGGCTTTGTTGGTTTCCTTGTGGAGCTCCTGTCCCCTCTGGGTCCTTCTTTCCCCACTTCTTCCATAAGACTCCCTACACTCTGTCCTAAGGTTGGTTATGAGTCTCAGCATCTGCTTCAATCTCCTGCTGGGTAGAGTCTTTTTTTTTATATTATTTTTATATTTTATTTTATGTACATTAGTGTGAAGGTGTCAGATCTCTTGGAATTGGGGGCACAGACAATTGTGAGCTGCCATGTGGGTGCTGGGAATTGAACCCCGGTCCTTTGGAAGAGCAGAGCAGACAGTACTCCTAACCACTGAGCCATCTCTCCAGCCTCGGGTGGAGTCTTTCAAAGGACATTTATGGTATGCTCCCATCCTGTTCACTGTTTTCAACTGCTTCCAGTGTATATTCTGTTTGCCCTTCTGAATAAGAATTAAGACCTTCCCTAAGGTCCTTGTTATTTAGCTTCTTTAGGTCTGTGGGTTTTAGTATGTTTATCCTATATTATATGGCTAATACCTACTTATAAGTGAGTATATACTGTGTGTGTCCTTTTGGTTCTGGGTTACCTCACTCAGTGGGATCTTTTCTAGTTCCATCCATTTGCCTACACATTTTATGATGTTATTATTTTTGATAGCTGAGTAGTATTCCACTGTGTAAATGTACCACAATATCTGTATCCATTCTTCAGTTGAAGGACATCTGGGTTTCCAGATTCTGTCTACTACGAATAAAGCTGCCATGACTATAGTCCTTGCTCTATGGTGGAGCATCTTTTGGATATATGCCCAGGAGTGGTATAGCTGGGTCTTAAAGTAGAATTATTCCCAGTTTTCTGAGAAAGCCAGATTGATTTCCAAAGTGGTTTTACAAGGTTACATTCCCACAAACAATAGAGGAGGGTTCCCCTTTCTCCATATCCTCTCCATCATGTAGTGTCACTTGAATTTTTGATCTTAGCCATTCTGACAGGTGTAAGATGGAATCTCAAGAGTCATTTTGATTTGTATTTCCCTGATGACTAAGGACATTGGGCATGTCTATAAGTATTTCTCCACCATTTGATATCTCTATTGAGAATTTTCTGTTTAGCTCTGAACTCCATTTTTAATTGGATTAGTTGGTTTGTTGGTGTTTCATTTCTTGAGTTATTTATATATTCTGGATATTAGCCCTCTGTCAGATATAGGGTTGATGAAGATCTTTTCTAAGTCTGTAGGCTATTGTTTTGTTCTGAGGACAGTGTCCTTTGCTTTACAGAAGCTTTTCTGTTTCATGAAGTCTCATTTATTGATTGTTGATTTTAGAGCCTGTGCTGTTCGTTCAGGAAGTTGTCTCCTGTGCCAATGAGATCAAGGCTCTTCCCTACTTTTTCTTCTGACAGATTTAGTGTGTCTGGTTTTATGTTGAGGTCTTTGATCCACTTGGACTTTAGTTTTGTGCAGGGTGATAAATATGAATCTATTCACATTTTTCTACATGTAGACACCCAGTTAGACCAGCACCATTTGTTGAAGATGCTATCTTTTTTCCATTGTATGGTTTTGGTGTCTTTGTCAAAAATCAAGTGTCCATAGGTGTGTGGGTTTATTTCTGGGTCTTTGATTCAATTCCATTGATCCACCAGTCTGTTTCTATGCCAATACCATGAAGATTTTATTATTGCTCTCTAGTACAGCTTGAGATCAGGGATGGAAATACCTCTAGACATTCTTTTATTGTATAGGGTTGTTTTAGCTATTCTATTTCCATATAGGGAAAATTGTGTGATAGTTTATGGTTTGGGAAATGTTTTTAATATCATAAGAACTCCTAAAATTGAAATTAACTTTTTACAAAGCTGAATTAGACTAGCTAATTACAGATGGCAACACTTCTTCGATTCTGCTTATGAACTCTCTGCTCCCTGTGCTTCCTTAGAGCTTGTGGAGATTTGTGAGCTCACCAGACACCCGGAGCACAGTGGCATCATCTCCTAAGGGCTGCTAAAGCCATGGTCAGTTTCATACGCCCACCTGAAAGCATTTCTTTTTCAGGGGAAAAGAGCAGCAGTCTTGAAGCAGATGGCCACACGAAGCCTTCGCCTCGGCCAAGGAGCATGTTAAAGAAGAGCAGCCACAGTGAGGAGGAAGACAGACCAGGAACTGATAAAGAGCGTTCCATGAGCGAAGACTCTGCTCCTGCACCTTCCCTTTCAAGGCAGAATGGCACGGAGTTGCAAATTGAGGAAAAAGTGTGTTCCAGAAACCTTGATCTTGAGGTTGGTATAATGTGGGACTATTGAGTTGTTCTTCAGGTCAGACCTATTGTGTGTGTGGAAGCACTTATGAGTTTACCTGCCACTTGCAGCCAATTTCAGAAAAGGTAAAATGTTAAAATAATTTTCCTTTTTGGGTATTTATAATGTTGCCTATCTTGAATTATAATAATTTGAGGGATCATTTTTTGTCTTTGCTCATATAATTTTTTGCTAAGGACAGTTTAGTTCACTTTCTTCATTTCGCTGGACTCCCTCTCAGGTAATGCTCTGTGTCCTGTGGGACCTGATATATCCCCAGGCTTCCATGACGAGTGATGATTGTTTCCAGGGAGATCACCTGTCACCTCTCTTTGAAGTTCACTATGAAAAGCCACCTTCCTGCTTATGTCTCAGGAAAGTACATTTCGTCCATAATCTGCTTGGGCAGACCCGGGGGGTGAGCCACAAGCAGCCTGGCTAAGTTTCCAGCTCTTTCTGCTCCTCTGCAGTGTGGGTGTGTGCGGAGGTGTGGACACACCTCAGTACCCCGAGGCCAGGCATCCCTGCCTCTAAGTCAGACCCCAGCTCCTGTAGAGCACACGGTTTTGATCTCACTTTGGCACTCCTCTGGCTAGTTCTTAATTTCTTCTGAAAAATCAAGAGAGGAACCCAAACAGTGATTTTTATGTATTTAACACAATTACCTGCTCAACTGAATAAGGGATTGGTTTTCTGTAGCTGCTGGAACAATCTGCCTTAAGTCATGAGGATGACAGTGGGAGAAATTTTGTTTTCCTTGTTCTGAAATCTAGGTGTCAGGGCAGTCTACCTACTGCCCTAGAAGGTGCCACTGTTCTTGTCTCTGGCACCATCTGGTGGATGCCAGCATCCATTGGCCCTCACTGGTCTAAGGAGTTATCACCACTCTGCCTTCATCACCTTGCCTTGTGCATCTGTATCTCTCTTTTCCTAAAACAGATCCTATCAGATGTAGGACAGTACGTCTTCATCTTAACTACAAACACACTTGCAAATATGCTACTTACAGACAGAGGACTCTGGGTGGACATAAGTGATGAAAGGAGCACCGGTTGACAAAACCCTGCCGGGAACATACCCAGCCCACGGCCTGAGTGTGCACTGCCTGAGTGGGCACTGCCCTCCCGTCCGGGCTGCTTTCCCTGTCTTTGTCATCACACTGTTTGTAAGTCATGGAGCGTTTCCACGCTGTTGGGTAGTCTTTCTTGAGGCCTTATTCTCATGCTCGACACAGTCCAAAATGGCAGACGATTATCCTGCTGGACACTCTGTTTCTAACTGTTAGCTGTTCCCTGTCGCTCACCGTGGGGCTCCCTGGCTATGCTCTGACTCCTCCTCAAGGTCACTCTCCTGTGATTTCCCATGTAGTTAGGGCAAGGCATCTCTTCACTGGTCACACGTGTGTTCCAAGGTGCTCAAGCCCCTTCATCTTTGTGTAAGCTCTCACTTAACACTTTGCCTCAGACATCACACCAGACAATGAAGACACAAGAGTGAGGGACATTAGCATCCTCTGCACCCTCCTTGCTTCTTGATGTGCATACCTGTGCATGCTTGATATTCATGGTAGTCACACATGATTTTGGCTTAAATTCTGATTGATGAAAGCATTGTAAATTTTGTGATTTGATTTTTTTTTGTTTGTTTCTCTGTGTAGTCCTGGTGGTCCTGGGACTCACTGTAGACCAGGCTGTCCACCCAGGTACTGGGACTAAAGGCATGCGCTACCGCCACCCGGCCTGATTTGTTACTATTTGTTAAACCTTCCAGCTTTATATGTCTGAAGGAAATTGCTGTGTGAGTTTTTCTTTTTCAAGCCGTTATAAGCAGGCTTGAATGTCAAATGCAATTATTTATTGTGAATCCATTATTGTGTTTTCTATCTTTATTGGCCAGAAGTGTGTTATGAAACACAAAGTTATGAAAAGTTAAATTAGAAGGTTCAGGGGTAAAATGATTTGGGACTGGAATCTTCTATGTGGAGACATCTGGACCATTAAATATTTTTCTTTCTTATTTCTGTCTTGTTTTACATTGCACTTATTGCTGATTTTGTCTGATGCCTCCGTGTGTCAGTGCTTGCTGCAGCTTGAGTGGAGTGGACAGAGGACAAGTTTGTGGAACTTAAAATCCCCAGGCCTTATGCGGGTTGTGGGAATTGAACTTAGGAGGGCAGGCTGGTACCGCGAGTGCTTCATCTCCTGAGTCATCTTACTGGCCCCTGGTTTTTCCTTCCTGAGAGTTGGTCATGTGCTGTTGAGGGCAGAAAAGAGTGTGGGGTCCCCAGGACCCAAGGTTACAGATGGTTACGAACTGCCCACAGGGGTTCTAGGAGCTGAGGTGGGGTCCTACGCCAACTTTGCATCATAGACAACAGTATTAATGATCCTGTTGCCTCTGGGAGTCCTGCCGCTAACCTTTTATATGGTAAATACTCTTTTAGGACTCACTCTTACAAAGCCTGACCTCATCTTCCTTCAAAGAAAGCCCTGGAAGTTGCACCTCACCCGGACCTCAGGAAAAGGCGTCCATAAAAGGTAGTTACACCTATTACTATACCATGTTTGTGAACTCTGTATACTTAGTGTCCTGTCTGCAAGGGAAATGATATTTTGTATATTTGAGGGAAAGGTGTGTTAGCTTTTCTGTGACTTTTAATCCTGACTCTGCATTGACTGGGTGACTTTGGGATACGGGAGTTCATTTTGCAGTGCCTCTTACTCCTTTCTCAGTGGCTGTTGTGAAAGTTAGGCATTAGAGTGCTTCTATGCATCTAGCATACTGTCATGGACAACTGGAGCCATCATTTAAGGTGAGCCCATATTATGTGTGTGTTGCTTTAATCATGCAGACAACCTAGCATAATGGCTACCCACACTGTTTATCCAGTCATAGTCATGGACAGAGTAGCAAGCCTCTCTGGGCCTGTGAGTTATTCTTAGTAATAAGTTGTGAGAATTTTAAAAATTAGTAATGCATAAAAAGCCCTGAAAACAGTGCCAGAGTAAGCACATAGCACATGCGAGGTGTGCGTTGTTAATGTCGTTCCTGTTTTCAGTATTGTAGCACATGTAGCAGGATGCAGCTGAGGGGAAGAACTGTTTTCCAGAGACTGGGTTGTGGGACTAGCATTCATTCATTCGGCGCTGCACTGCTTAGTTTCAGTCAACCAGGCACACACCTAGCCAGGACTCAGAAGAGGGAATCTCAAGGAGAGGTGCTTCCATTGGATTGGCCTGTAGGCAAGCCTGTGGCTCATTTACTTGATTAATGGCTGGTATAGTAGGAACCAGTCCATTGTGGGTGATGTCACCCTGGACTGGTGGTCCTGAGTGGTATAAGAAACAAGATGAGCAAGCCATGGGGTACAAGCCAGTAAATAGGATCCATCCATGGGCTCTGCCCCTGTTCCTGCCTTGAGATTCTGCCCTAGCTTCCCACAAAGGTGGACTGTGAGCAGGTCATGGAAGCAAATAAAGCCTTTTCTTCCCAAGATAGTTTTGCTCAGTATTTTATCCCAGCAACACAGTGGCAAGTACTTACCATATAGTGTAATTTTTATCATTTTGCAGATTAAAAAAAAAGAAGTACACAGATATTGAGACACATACTTAAGGTCAGTGATGGAGACATAGTTTAACTCTATTAGTACTTTTTCTTTTCACAGCAAGATTCCAACAATGAACTGAGTCAGGGATACTCTTCAAATGAGAACATAGCAACCGATGAAGTCATTACTAAACACAGTTACCCCCAAAATCTCCCCCTCTCCAGATAGCCATAATGAAAGCAGCTGAATTAAAACATTTCAGCAACTGAACATTAGATCTTGGTGGAAGTCAAAACTGCTATGCCACAGAGCCTGCTGGCTCCTTCTGTTGGATGCCCCAAAGTGCCACAGAGTCAGGATAAGAGCAATTCTGTGAAAGCCAAACCTAGGCCTCTTATGGAGAGCCTGAGCCTGTGTTGAGATGCCCTGAGTGTACAACGGAAGGCCTGGGTGCCTTCTTCCAGAGAGGTGCCTCATGAAGGGGCGAAGCTGGCTTGAGCCTGCCTAGAGCTGTGTGTCAGATGAATTACCCTTAGTCAGGGTTTTATTGCTGTGAAGAGACACCATGACCACAGCATGTCTTTTAAAGGAAAACATTTAGTTGGGGCTGGCTTACAGTTTCAGAGGTATAGTCCGTTATTGTCATGGTTTCATCATGGCAGTGTCTAGGCAGACACGGTGCTGGAGAAGGAGCTGAGACTTCTGCATCATGGTCCAGAGGCAGCAGAAGGAGACTGTGTGCTGCTGGGTGGAGCTTGAGCTTAGGAAACCTCAAAGCTACACACTTTCTCCAGCAAGCCACGCCCACTCCAACAAGGCCACACCTACTAACAGTGCCACTCCCTATGGACCAAGCATTCAAATACATGAGCCTGTGGGGTCATGTCTATTCAAACGACCACACTGCGTGTGCTTCTCTCCCATCTGCGCAGTTCATCTGACCTGCGGCTGCCTACAGTGCTCTGGAGTTGTGGCCTTCTGCCTTCCCAGCATGCTCTTTTAGCTTCAGATGTGTGGGCTTTAATTGAAAGGGTATTTCCGTCTCAGTTACATCACTTGCTCATCCACATGCTCTCCTCTACTTGGTGGTAATTATTCTAATTACACATACACTGTCTTTCCTAAGGATGAGGCTTGTGATATGTTTCATTAGAGTAAATAAGCATTTTTACGTTATAAATCTGTTCAAATTTCATTGGATAGTTTTGTGTTTTATTTTGTAAGAAAAAAGAGATTATGGCAGGCATCATGGGATATGCCTATATCCTAGCACTTGGGAGGTAGAAGATGGTTCAGTGGTTCAGGTCAGGCTTCAGCTATGTAATCCCTTCTTCCAAAAGTGGGGTCAGCAGTTAAAAGCACATATTACTGCTATTCCAGAGGACCTGAGTCCATTCCCACACACATATCAGGTAACTGGGAATTTTGATTTCTCTGGCTTCTGAGAAGGGCACCTACATTCATACATTCACAGTCATGCACACACTTAAAACACACACACGACATTGCAGCCAGCCCTGAGGAGACAGGATGAGCTGGGGTTGGATGGAAGGGGAGGAGGTCCTCCCCTGATGGTGGACTTGGAGGGGGCGGGGAGGAAGGAGATGAGGGAGGGAGTGGGAGGGTGGGAGGGAATGAGGGAGGAAGCTACGCCTGGGATGCAAAGTACCTAACCTGTGATTGATATAAAAATAAATTAATTAAAAAGATACAAAAAACCCACACAAACACACATGCACTTAAAAACAAAGTATTTTAAAAAGTGATGCCAACACTTGTTTGAAGAGCGAATGACTGTCGCGCACGCGGTGGGTCAGAGAGATTGAGCGCTGTCATTCTGCCTCGGGACAGATGCTGATGGAGAAACTACTGAAGTCTGGGATTCCTTGATATCAAGTGAAAATGAAGAAACTTCAGTTTTGGTGAACTGTGTTACTCCTGAGCTTGAGAAGCCCCAGGAAGATCAGGTGACAGCCGACAACCTTGAAGAAGAAAAAGAGAAGGCTAGATTCACAGATGAGGACCTCACCACTGACCCGCTGCTCTCCACGTCTCCGAGTGTCATAACACCCACTGAGCTGGCAGAGCCGGCCAAGGTACGGCCGTAATGCATAGTACAGCACAGCAGCTTCATGCATGAAATTCAACCATCAAGTATCTTGTCATCTTCAAATCTTCCGTATCAGCTGGGGAGAGCATCTTTCGATAGTGCTGTTGTATTTTTCAGTACATGTTATTCACGTCAATTGAATTTCAGCTTCAAGGACAGTTGCCCTTGGTAGAATGAAGCCAAGTGTTCTCAGGAAACTGTCAGGCATAGTAATATAATTTTAAATACTTCAGAAAGGTATAGTCTGTGTGTCTGCAAGTACATAAGTTTCCTTAGATCAGACCATAAAAATACAACTGTCTGGAACAGCTACAGAAATATTACACTGGTGAAATTTTAATATCACATTATACAAGGAAAGGTTTGAAGAGCACCATGGCTGCATAGTGACTTTCAGGCCAATATAAGCTGTATGGGACCCTATTGAGAGACAAAACCAGAGAGAGCTAGAGAAACAGATGGGCAAGGGGTAGAAGGAAGGAGGGAAAGAAAAAAAGGAAAGATTGTAAAAGTGTTATTCAGTGTCTGTCTCTTTTAACCTGGAGGAACAGAACCATCATCAGGAACATTATAATGTTAGGAATAGATTTCTATTTTATAGGGTAACTATGGTTCTCCATGATAAGATCTGTCAGAATACTGAGCTTTTAAATTGTACAGCATGGCAATGTGAGTCTTTATTTCTTTTTTAATTGTAATCCATTACAGCTTTATATCGTTGATGTCTATGCCTAGCCACTATGAGTAGCTAAGAACTGCCTTACATAATACAAATACAAACATGATACAAAATCCAAACTTTAGTCACATATTAGGGAGGCTCCTGAAGCCACAGTGCCAGGAGGGCTGTGCTCACGCTGACACCCTTACTGCTCTGCTAAGCCAGCCCCACCGTGGACTAGAGAATTGCATCTAACAAGCAAAAGGGCCTTTGTAAGTTATACACAGAATCTTAGAGCAGGGACAAGCTTAAATTAAAATATGCAGTTTACACACAACAGTAAGCTCATTATCTTATGAGGTGACCTTGGGTTTTGCTCTGATGCTTTCTGAGTGCCCTTCCTACTTTGAACCCAACAATCCCCCTGTTACACTTTATTTGTTGTTTCTGGCCATGAGGAAGATATAGTGCTCCTTACCACCATATGATGAGCTCACATCCTGGAATGTGTGTTCCTTGCTCCTCTCTCTCCCTAAGCTTCAGCATCAAGGTGCTGTGTCCATTGTCAAGGGCATTTAAGCACCTGTGCTTTTCTTTGTTCCAGTAGACCTTCACATCATCCTCCACTCTGCCTCCCAGCCCACCTCCTGCCTCCAGGGCCCTCCTCAGGTCAGCTTCCCCTGAGCAGCCCCTTACTCCCATTCTACTCACTCACTGTCCACTGCTGTCTGCTCTATGAGCTGCACCACTCTGACGCTGCCAGTCATGCTAAAGATGCTTAGGGACTTTGAGAGTGTCCTGACCTAACCCAGTCTAAAGATGCTTGACACAGCAGATCAGCCCTTCTTAACCTGCTGTTCTCCATCCCTTTCGGGTCAAGCAACCCTTTCACAGGGCTTGCCCAAGGCCATCTGCATATCAAATATTTACGTTATGATTCACAACAGTAGCAAAATCACAGTCATGAAGGAACAATGAAAATAGTTTTATGGTTGGGGTCCCACAACATGAGGAACTATAGTCAAGGGCCTCAAAATTAGGAAGGTGGAGAACCACTGCACTAGATGTAGAGCATTACTGATTTCCTCATCATGTGAGTAATCCGGTTCTCTGTTTTCCATCTACTAGAAAACAAATGAAGACAGAAACATGAAGAATAAAAAGTCACCCAACAGCAGAGTATCCAGTGCCTGTGGCAGGTAAAGGTTGCTAACGCAGGGGCTCTTATTTCAGCAAAACTCCCCCTAATCTGGACTCCATGGAGCAAACTTCACCTGCCGTCATGGATTTTTCTAGTCCTTTCCGTTGTCAGATGGGTAGATATTTCACGATGAAGCTCCATGAAGGTCGGCTTCCCTCTTTCATAGAAAACCATCACTTTATGCAGGATTCTTCGGGTTTTTCTCTCCAGCTGTGTTTTGTTTTGTTTTTGCCCTAATCTCACTGCACAGCTTTGTGGCTAATGCTCCTGTATTTTGATGAGACAGCATATATAAATAGCCGTAAAGCCAAAGACCAGCACTTTTGTTCTATTAAGTGTTTTTGTCAAACACAGAAAAAAAAATGGATACTTTCCATGGGATAAATGGGTTTATTAAAATTGTAAGAATCTTAAGATGAGCATGTAAGCACATAATCCAGCACACAGAAGCAGGATTGTTGTGAGTTCAAGGCAAGAGTGGACTACACAGTGATACCCTGTCTCAAATGAAACCAAAGAAGAAAAAGAGGAAATGCTGAGAATCCATGTAGCCTTGTCCCTACTCTGCTCATTGCTATTGCTAACTCATCAGTGCTTGGCAAACATTCTGATCCCTTTAAATCTTTACTCAAATGGAGCAGGACCAGCCACCTTTGGCCTGTGGGTCTGTACTTTACATTTTACAGGCAGTTCTACGCCTGCCTTCAGCTTTCAGCTGTGTCATAGCAGCCCTGGAGAGAGAGGAGTATACAAATGAGTGAAATGAGTGAGGAGAGCTGCTGTGCTGTAAACCTTATTTACCAGAACAAGAGGCAGGCCGGGCTTTCCCAAAAATACCTGAAACACAGGTCTTGTTCTTCTCAATTTATAGTTAGAATATAGCAAGTGACAGAATAATGCAATAACATAGTCAAAGAGTAATTAAAACTTACTTTTTCATGTAATTTGAGGTGCAATCTATGCTTTTTTTAAAAGGCTCTTAATTATATGTATCTAAAAAGAGAACTCTAGTTCGAAGTTTAAATTATGTTGAGTGGAACTAAAAAAACATGAGTGCTTTTGACTGGATTATTTTCAAGGTAATTATTACATTCCATCACAGTTTGGTTTCATTTTGTTTGTCCTAACACATGCTCTCTGCGCATTTGAAACTTTGCAGGCTGATGACCTCTGAGTTTTTAAAGAGATCCGGTCCCACAAGAAGAAGTCCATCTGCAACTAACTCTTCTCACTACTTAGGGACTTTGAAAGTCTTGGACCAGAAGCCATCACGGAAGCAGAGCCTAGAGCCTGACAAGGCTGATCACATAAGGGCAGCTGTTTATCAGGTAAAGGGAAGTATTAAACAAGAACTGCTCATGTCTGCAGGACTGCTCATTAAATGATATGGTGCCCATCAGAAATGAGGGCCGGATGTGCATTGTCACCGGGAAAGATTTTTTTCTTACAAGTGTGTGAGCAATCCCAAGGATTTCTCTGAATTATTTGCTGCCACATTTTCTTTAAATATAAAAATTATGTTTTCTAAGAAAAGAGAAGATACTATTGTAAGTTATAGGAATATAGCTAAAGCCAGTCTGTTGTAAAATTGACACACATTTTATTCTCTTTCTTCTGAAAGTTTATGTTGGTCATGATCAACAAAACTTTTTTTTTTAAGTTTTTCTTTTCTGAGACTTCATTAGACATCGCAGACTAAGATTTTTCTAACTTTTTCACAGTTTTAAGGAAGAGCTTTTTTGTTTTGTTACACAGAATATAATCTACTTTGGAAAATTTTACACTTGAATTTCAGTGTAAGATGTTGATATATTTAGTCATTATATTAAATCGTTGAAGTCTTACAATACAAAAAGGATGATGCACATGATATCCATAAACAGCTTCATCTTCATGTTTTTCAGTATTAATGGAATGAGAATACTGTTTTGGATAAAATATATTAATTTCATGGTTTCTTTTTTAAACCTTAAACAAATATTTCAGAAGTAGTTAAAAATTCTAAGTCATTTGGGCACCTTGTAGTTTATAACTTTTTTTTTAATTTCGCAGGAGTGGTTAGAAAAGAAAAATGTGTATTTACATGAAATGCACAGAATAAAAAGAATTGAAAGTGAAAACTTAAGGATTCAAAATGAACAGGTATCATAAAAGAAAGAATTTTTGTCAATAAAATCTCTGGATATTTAATGTTATCAAATGAACTATTTTAAAGTGGTAAAATGTATATATCAATGCACAAATTTCTGATGTCATTTTTTTCTGTTTGGGTTCAATACAAATTTTGCCTATGTAGACATTTCAGGTTGTATATGCACAGTTTAGATTCAGCAGGGCTGACTACTGACCTGGTATTTGAGTGACCACCAAATTCAGTTGCAGACATTGACTTCAGTTAAGAGCTTAGTCAAGAACATGGTCAGTGTACAGACTTCGGTTTTCCTTGGTTCTGCCATCCACACCAACCCCTGCTGTGGTTCCTGACACACACCCTGTGAGATCCTTGTCCAGCCCCTCCTATCAGGTCACTCTGTCCCTCTCACCTGCCTGAGAGCTTTCATGTTTCCCCTCTTCATTGTACTGACCCACACTAAAGTAGGTGGACAGGAACACATTCCTGAACTGCTGGACACTCAGTCCGCCCTCTGTGGAGCTGCCTCCAGGGGCTGCTCCTCTGCTCTCCACACTCTTGTCTATGCCCTCAGGTCCTGCTTCTGAGTTATCCCCTCTGTGACGCTGTCTCATGTCTTCTAGGGCTGAACAGTATCTGAGGTCAAAACCTGGCCCTAGTGCAGTTAGAGAAGGTTCAGGAAGTTCATGACATGGCTGCAGTCACATGTTTTACAGTATGATCCCTTATTTGACATTTGGTATATGCTCACATTACAGAAAAGCTATACTTTGATATCAAAAACGGGATCAAACTGAACATCTGTACCTACTGTGTGCCTTGGCCACTTACCTTACTTCTAAGCTTTTAACTTCCGTGATACATTTTTACTAAATAGTTTATAGTACCAATTAGCCTGTTGTGGTTATTTTGAAAATCTTTATGTAGCAAAATCCCAAAGTCAATAGACACTTTTTCTCATGAATACTAAATAGGTCAACTTGATAAGTGCTTTGACATTGTAAAAAGCAGTGAACTGGGCTAACAGTTTTTGTAAATCAATTTGTCTGAATCATTCTAAATAAATAACCTGCTTTGTACCTTCTTTGTATGACAACTGTTGGGAAATTAAAGCAAATACATACCTGAATATTTATGTCTGTGTCAAGACACAGATGTGCACTAATTTATTTTCTTGTTTGTTTTGTTTGTTCAAATAGAAAAGAGCTGCTAAGAGAGAGGAAGCATTAGCATCGTTTGAGGCCTGGAAGGCTATGAAAGAAAAGGAGGCAAAGAAAATAGCTGCAAGAAAAAGGCTGGAGGAGAAAAACAAGAGGAGAACAGAAGAAGAAAATGCTGTGAGGAAAGGCGAGGCCCTGCAGGTGAGTAGCTCCGGCCAGCTCTGCTCTCAGTTGCTGTCAGTGCTTGTGCTTGAATGAAGGGCTCTGTTCTTGCCTTCTTCTCAGAAGAAGCCATGGCAAGTTAGAACATCACTCTGAACTTTCTTAGGCATTTGAAAAATGGAAAGAGAAAAAGCTGGAGTACCTGAAGGAGAAGAGCAGGAAGGAGAAGGAATATGAAAGAGCAAAGAAACAGAAAGAAGAAGAAACAGTCGCTGAGAAAAAGAAAGACAATTTAACTGCTTTTGAGAAATGGTAATCCCACATGCTGCACAGTGCTGTGGTTTCAGGTTAATGCTAGGCTTTCCTAGGCCTTGCTGCTTGCAGTCTCCTGTGCCTCTCAAGCTCATTGCTTCCAAAGGGGGGATCTCCATTGCTACATGAGGGGATCTCCATTGTTTACTCTCCTTTAACCTCCCAGTGTTATATGTTCTCCTACACAGGACCGAGAAGAAGGAGGCTCTTCTCAAGCAAAAGGAAAAGGAGAAACTAAATGAGCGGAGAAAGGAGGAGCTGAAGAGAGCGGAGAAGACAGACAAAGACAGACAGGCCCTCAGCGAATATGAGAAGTGGCTGGTAGGTGCCCAGTCCTGCGCGGACAAACTTGCCTTTCTAACTGGCGTTTCATTCCTTTTCTGCTTCTTATTCCCATTCTCCTTCAGCCTGGAGACTACCTGCTTGAGCCCAGCCTTTCCTCCTCTGCAGGCCACATTGCCCATGGCCTCTTATTTCTGTCCGTGCTTCTGAGGTTAACTGGAGCATCTGAGCTTGCACCAGCTGTAATGCTCTAGGCCCTTTCCCATCATGCCTCAGCCCCTTCCCATCATGCCTCAGCCCCTTCCCATCATGCCTCAGCCCCTTCCTATCCTGTCCATTCTTCTTTCTCTGCATCTTGTCTCTGACATCTGAGAAAACAGACAAGTACACTGGGGGTACAGAGTGTGCTAGGCAGGGTCAGCCATTGCATGCAAGTTAATGGTGAGGAACTTATTCTGTGTCTATACTCTTCTTATGAGGCCGATGATCTAGGGAAAAAGGTTCTATTTAGACACTGTTTCATGAAAGGGATCAACTTTGAGAATGGAGGAGATGATATCCAGCTGCCCTACATGTGTGAGTAGTAAATATTTGGCTTTAATTCACATATGTCAATCAGAATACATAATAAAACAGTTAGGAGGAAAGTGAATGACCGTGCAAGAGCAACTGGAAGAACTCGGTAGAACTCTCCTGCTGGCGAGGCTTCAGGAGATGCAGCCCAAAGCTCTCGATTGAAGCATCCTTAAACTGGTGTTACAAAATTGTCCCCAGGTCAGCAGTCTTGATGGTAAAAAAATAAACAGCATTTGCCAGTTTGTGTGGACTCTTGTACTGCTTCATGGCAAGTCCATGCAGAGAAAGAGTAAAATTAGGTGGTCAAATTAGTGAAATTAACTTCAAGTTGTACAGCCCTGTATTTAAAAATTAAAAACGGTAATATTTGAATGAAACAGTTCGTGTTTCATTATCATCTTTTTTTTTCCAGATTTAATTCACTTTATTTTTCTTGTATAAAAGCCCTTATGTGGTAGCCATAACTGGAGCCTGGGTCCTCTGAACAGACTCTGGTGTGCGTTTTCTTTCATAAGATGATCAGTGAATTCCTGATAAGGAGACTTGTTCAACACAGTCTCTTTCCAGAGGTCAGGTAGCTGTAGGCCTTGGAGATGGCATCAAAGTTGCCCAGGGTGGCAGTGCAGCCCCTGGCTGATGTATAGCAGTCATCAACACTGGCCACCATCAGTACCTTCTTGGACACAGGAGTAGAGACAATGCCAGTGCCTCTAGGAGCAGGGATGAGACTCACCAAAACACAGCCACAGCAGCCTGTCACCTTGCATGGAACAGTGTGGAGCTCCCCCAGTACCCTCTCTGCACAGGGACGATGGCCAAGATGATGGCTCCTCGGATGGCAGTGGCTACTTCCTTGGAACACTTACACCAAGACCAACATGACCATTGTCATTCCTAATAGCAAACAAAGCCTTGAACCTGGTCCGCTGGCCAGCCGTGTCTGCTTCTGTACTGGCACGGTCTTAAGAACCTCATCCTTTGGGGATGCACCCAGGAAACAGTTGATAATCTCAGATTCCTTAAAGGGCAGGGAGAACGGGTAGATCTCTTTCAAGGACTTTATCTTCATGTCCTTAACCAGGTGCCCCAGCTTGGTGACAGGGATCCACTCCTTGTCTTCAGCTTTACCTCCAGGAGCCCCACGGCCTCGGCCGTGTCCACAGCCTCAGACAAGACATACCATGGC
Source organism: Pachyuromys duprasi (assembly GCA_028658305.1). Lineage (NCBI taxonomy): Eukaryota > Metazoa > Chordata > Mammalia > Rodentia > Muridae > Pachyuromys > Pachyuromys duprasi. Next base: position 4,784,042 of record CM053766.1, on the reverse strand, counting down.
CCCTAAGACCTTTGCCCTCTTCCTCAGAAGCCACTTTGGCCTCCTAATCCTGGGCCCCAGGGTCCTCTGGGCCCTCCCGCTGTACCAGCATCATCCTCCATTTGGTGTTTTCCCAAAGAAGAAGAAGTTAGTATGATCTTTTAAGTAAAATTCTTACATAATGCTTGGTTCTTTTTCTTTTTTAAAGTCCTTCTCATATCTGCAATCTATGCTACTGCTGATATCAATTTCAAAGTTTGAGTTTTCCATTTTATTTCCACATTTTCTTGAAAATGGAGTAGCACTCCCATGAATGGCCACAGCATAGTTCTATATTACTATTCAGATTGCAATGTGCTGACACATTCCCATTCTCATCAGTTCTTGGGGGAAAAAATTCTCAAAGCTTTAAGAACAATTAGCATGTTGCACTGCACAGTAAACTTCACTCTGGCGTGAGCACAGAATGTGAATACACAGCACACAATTGATGCTGCTCTTTCCTTTGTTCCCTTCAAATTTCTGCTGGTGAAGGGAGGGGAGAGAAGGAAGGAGCCCAGATTCCCACAACTGATAGAAAACCTCTCCAATTTCTTTTAATGATTTTAACATTGTTGAGTCCTGTTACCTGGTAGCGAGGGTGAAAACTGCCTGCTTCTGCTCCTGGCTGTTGAGCATCCTACCTGTAAGGTCGAACTTGTTTCAGGTTTTCTCCTGGAAGACAGTTTGGAGACAAGCTGCTCAGATAGCTGCTCTGGTGAACTGATGACAGCTTTCCCTCTGGGGGGTCCTGAAAAGCTCCTCTGCCTCAGCAGGAGTGTCAAGCATGAGGCTGGGAACATTAAGTCCTCTCCTCACTCCTCTTTCCTTATGGCTGTTGGCTGCAAATGGAACTCTGCCATTGCCACATTGTTTTCATGATATTCTCAGTCTTTATACGTACCAATGAAAGATGCAGACAGCCAACATCCACTCTGCTCTCTTTTCCAAACCATCAGCCTACAGGGACAGGGTTGTCCAAGAGCCTCTGCTTCTCTGAGTAATATGAGGAAACCACATGGAGGAACTTCCAAACTTTTGGTCTTAGCAGAGAATAAGAAACAGAGACAATCTAAGTTTCAAGATGGGCGAGCAAATGCCATTCAGATGCCAAGTAAAATGTATCTAGATGAATGGGTAGATTCTGTAGATAGCTTTTTCTTTACAAAGGTGTAAATGAGAAGGGCCTCGCCTTCACCTGCTGTAACAATGTAGAACATCAAAGAGAACACTTCAGTAATAATAGGTAATGCTTCTAAGCCTTTATTTAGTCAACAAAATAGAAACATACCATGTTCCATTCTGTGAAGCTGCATGCTTTCTGTCTCTCAGAATTACCTACCTCATGTGTCCTGGAACTTAATCATAAATCAAAATGAAATAATGAAGTCTTTTCTCAGCAGCTCCTGCTGGCTGTAGTTCCTCATTTTCTGCTTTTCTTTACTTTTTCTGGGATTCCCTGTACTCTTTCCAGCCTCCCCCACTCTTACCTAGTTCCTGTCTCCAGCATAACCAAAGCCAGCATAGAAAAATTCTGGGTTCTTCCAAGCCACCTAGTACTGGCACACTTGAGTCACTGTTGCTGTGATGTTGCATGTGCGTGTGCACACACACGTGCACACATATTCACACAGCATGCTCCTCCTTTGGATCCTCCCGATACCCTCCTTCCTTGCCTGTGTCCAGATTGCCCTCTTTCTGGATATTGCCGTGGTTTACCCTTCCTGAGGTTCTCATCTGGGGTGATGCTCGCTCTCCCCCAAGCCCTGGCCACAGTAGCTTCCTTTTGTTTCCTTCAGAGTCTCAGGTTTTTCTCAGAGTCTCCTGAGCCAGGACAGTTGAAACCTCTCTGTTTGAATACGCGTCTCCCAATGAGTCCGTGTTTTCTCCTTCCTGTACGCCTGTTCAGATGGATGGCCCTTCAAGCTGTTTTTCTGTGGAAGTACATGACTCGTTCATTCTTTGTTGCATAGAAACTCACACATTCTTGGATCCTATGTTATAAATTTACTTGGTTTTCCTTTTGGAAAGTTTTCTGAGCGACAGGAACTTTATGTGTCTGTGTGTTTGGACTGATTAGTACTCTGTGTTTGACCCCACGGAGAAGGTGAGGGCTTGACATTTGAATGAAGAAACAAACGCCAAGGCATGGATGTCCGGAAGAAGCTCCACAGGCACCTCAGAACCTGTCACATGTAAGGCCGTGATAGGTGAAGAGCAGCACAAATTAGTGGTGCCAGGAGAAGTGCTATTGGCTAATTCCTTTGATATTTAGACTTCAAAGCTTTGCTGCCCAGCAGGGGGGAAAATGCTAAAAGGACAAAAGCAGTAAATAGAAAAGTCTAAGCAATTGCCAAAACCAAAAGAAAATGTACCTCAGTGTCTGTCTATCCAGTCTGTCAGGTGTTTAGAGTCATCAGAGAATAAAGTGATGCTGTCAAATTGAAAAGCATTAAGGTATCATCATCTAAAACTCCATGGACGATAGTAGACACATCAAGTCCTACAGCTGCTCAAGAGAAAGAATGGGTGGTCAGTGAAGCTGAACATACGTAAACACTGAAAGGGGTGGGGGAGAAGGTGCAATGAGAGAGCTGACACAGAGCCTCAAGTGTTGGGGTCATGCTCAGGGGACGCTCATATGCTGTTAATATTCCACGGCCTTTGGGGGATGAATTATTTCTTCATTCATTGTATAAAAGTTAACACTACAAGTTACATAAAATCAAGCAAGGACAACATATTATTTGAAAATATGCAAGCTACTGAAAATTAAAAGTGCTGTTGCTAAATCAAATAGTTAAACAAAAGAATCACAGGAAGGGCAACAAATTGTTGTAAAACGTACTCAAGCTCAAGAAGAAATAAAACAGTAGATTTTCAAGAATCTGGGAAGACCTGCCATTGCAGGTCAGACATGGCTGTAGCAGCTCTCCTTGTGGAAATGTTTTCCAAAGGTCACCACTAATCTTTATAATCGTGGTATTTGTTATAAAACTGCAGTCACCCACAGATTTCCTGTTTTGGCTTTTGAGGCAGTCTTGCTGTGTAGACAAAGCTGTCCTCCAACTTAACGAAACTCCTCTCAACCCACCAGGCTGGGATTGTACATGTACTCCATGCCAAGAATGTCACCTGTTACCACTGTTTTCATCCTTCTTTTTTAATCCTCCTCTTCACCATTCCCTATCATCATCATCAATCTACTTGAAACAAGGTCTCATCTGTAGCTCAGGCTGTCTGGAACTCACTATGTAGCCCAACCTGGCCTCAAATTCATGACAATACCACCGGAGCTTCCTGGGTATTAGGGTAGTAGGTGTAAGCTTCAATGGCAAGTTAGACATCATTTTGTAACCTTCAGCATTTAAAGAAGTGAGATGATGCCAGCCATGTGGTCACATCTTCGTTCCCAGTGGTTGGCAGGTAGAGGCTGAAGGATCAGAAGTCCCTCCTTGACTACATACTGATTATGGTGCTAGACCTGGCATAATGAGTCTGTCTCAAAAATCAAGCAAAATGTGACATTGATACCCATTTATAGTAAGTTTATGCATATCTTACAAATCAGCAATATTCCTTAGCTACTTTTTTCTTTACAACTGAACAAGAAAGTGTATACAAAAATCTTATAATGAATTATTTTCTTCTAGCAATCCAATTTAATAACAAGTTCACATAGTGTATATAAATTTAGAGTTTTCTGTTTTGTGGTTTTCCCCCTTTAGGAAAGGAAAGAAAGGCAGGAAAGAATTGAACGAAAACAAAAGAAGCGCCATTCTCTCCTTGACAGCGGGACACACCCTGCATGGAGCCCTCCAAGCAGAACTGTGTCCTCAAAAGTGTTTTGACAATTCTGCTTCTTGATTTATTACTTCACCAACTTTACCCATGGATTTAAAACCACTCATCTCATTATTTGTGGTTAGAAGAATATATTTTAACTACCTGCAGGAGCTTCTACAGAGCATGAAAAAGATACTTTGCAGTTTAATCCATGAAACATTTTCTGAAGAGTAAAGAAACTGCCTCAGACAAGAAGCTAATCAGATTGCTGGGACAATCCAGATGCATGAAGCTTTATTATGTCCTGATCATTCCCAATTGTGGGGTGATCTGTGGTCAGTGTTCCTGAGTTCTGCATCTTTTCAAAGCACGTTTATTCCCACTAGTGAAAGGTACCATCTAGATGCTGCAACCACAGGGATCACTCGGTCTGCGAAAGCCTGTTCAAATTCTAGAGTAGCATGTGGGAATTAAAGGGCCCTAGGGGTATGGACATTTCATCGCCTCTAAGTCTGGCCTTCAGCTCAGAGCAGCATCGTTGCTGTGCATGTTAGAGTCTCGGTCTGTTGAGGCTGCAGAACTGAGCTCAATCACTTTATTTAACATCTTTGCCTTATGGTTTAATCTCTCTTCGTGTTGCCTGGGAGGCTTACCTGACAATCACAGCCACTCCTATAATGGGCTCACTTCCGAAATGCTCTTTCTAAATTCCATCTTACTCTGTTTTTATTTTATTGACACCAAAAGGCATCAATCTCATGGCAGCGGTTTCCTATATGATAGTTGTGAAAGTGTCATAGGAGTTCAGGGTCATTATCAGCATGCTTTCTAGACTAAAGGTAGAAAGGTAATGAGGCACTTGCCACCTCCTTAATATATCTAGAAAGGTTAGATTTGCATTTAGAAGCAGCTGAATAAGAAAGTAAATTTGTAAAAATACTCGAGGACGTTTATTTATTTTTTGACCTCCGCTTCTTCCTGTATCAATTGGCCCCGTACTTGACTGGTCTCTTAAAACAGAGCAGTCACTGGAATGCTGCTATAGGTACTAGTGCAATGCACAGACAATCGGTGGGAAGCATAGTTGCTACTGTTCCCTAAGCTCTTACTTCATCTCTGCTGGTTCTTTACAGATGGGAATTGTCAACTTTTAGCAACTATTTAGGGTAGGTGTTATTAGCTTTATCATGCAAATACAAATATGAAGGTGTACAAAGTCCAAACTAACTTGCCATACAGCTAACATGTGAATGGGGACCAGAAGCCCGAGTCTCCCTTGAGATCCAGGTGACCTCAGAGACTGTGGCTCTGACTTGCTAGTGCTTGTTATTCCCAAGGGTGTGAAGCACCATTGGTGAGACACCCATCCTTCCTAGTGCCTCCAGATGCTAGACCTCCTTACACATATAAAATGAGGCAAGGATTCATGCAACTTAAGCTAGTCATCTGATGTGTGTTAGCAAAGGCAGTAGTTTATGTAAGACTCGCTGTACAGTAATCTTACTGTACACAAAACAGATGTCTTGAGCTTCTTTGTAGCATCGCCAGGCAGATGGAACCACATAGGAGACATCCACAGATGGACCTATTGCCTGAAGTGGTCATTGAAAGATTATCAGCAGTGTGCTATCTCGATGGGGTTCAGGACTCACATTTATGTGTTTTCCCACAATACCAGCTAACCAAGCCTGCCAGAATACAGTGATATGGGCTTCTTGTATTGAAGTAAATAGGTAGAGAGAAGAAAAAAAATGTTTGCACATTGTAAGAAATGAAAAGAAAGATCAGACAAAGGTGTACCTCCTTCTTGGGATCAGACAACAGAGGTGCGCATACGTTATAGTTCACACTTAGTGTGCACTTCCACTCCCTGCTCACTTTCTGCAGTATTGAATTTATTACTGCTGATATCTCCGAAATCATGAGAAAAGGATGATACAAGTTAACTAATGTGAAGTATTGGGGACATAAGGACTCCACAGATCTTCACTGACGTAATTTATTTGCCATAGTCCCCGAATCATGGACTTGAGGTCAGTGTGGTGTGAGAAGAACAGCATTTGTTTGACATTCATCTTCAGCACACAGAAGAACTCAGTCTTCTGGTCCATCTTTGGTATAGCAGTCATGGTCAAGCGCTGCTTGGAACAGGACCTTCTGTGAAGACACCTGAATACTGTGTCCTTAAGATTGCTTCTGAAGAGATATGCCCAGTGACCCAAGGTGCCATGCCCTCAGATGTGACTTAGGATGAGTGTATGTATAGAGTAATACTACAGCAACCTGATTCAACCTACTCGGAATTTATCTAAATAAGATTACCCCTTTTCCTATAGTGAAAATAAAGCTTTGCACAGTGGGCGAGCATCCAGCTCTGTAATGTGGCAGTCTGAGTTCCAGTCAGAAGACTCAACCTGGTAAGAGCATCCTAATGCATTTGCCTATCTAAAGAACCAGACTTTCCTGTACTTCCTACAAAAGGACCAAATATTAATATAGATTAATTTATAATAATAAAAATGAAACTCGAACATGAAAGTAAGTTTCATAATAACAGCAAAACAATATCGTACATGTCACAAGGAATGAGACAGGACTTTAGATGTGGAAAAGGTAAAGCTCCCTTAAGGAAACGGGTGAAGTACAGCTTAGAGTAACAGTGTTCCAGTTGCCTGTGTGTGTCACATGACAAGGTGCCGCTTCGCTAGTTGTTTTAGATGGTAGAGATGCCTGATGTTTTCACTGTTGCCAAAAGCAGTACCTTGTAGGAGCTTGATAGCCACAGTTGGGCGCTCTGGAATGATGCAGCTGCTGCTCAGTCGGGGCCAGGCTCTGTTTTGAACAATCCGATGCACCTTGGCGTTTACCGTTCTCGGGTGCCTGGTGTTATCATTTGGGCTGACAGCAGGCCCTTTGCCTGTCTTCCCACAGTTGTGTCTGCTAACATGCTTACATCAACATTGCCTAGCTGTGGGTATTGCTCCTGTAGCTGGTTGTTGCTCTGACCCGTTTCCCTCTTCTCCCCAGCCTTCCAGCAGAACTGCTGCTCAGATTCTCACACTGCTGTTTAAAGTATGAGAAAAGAGTGGCACTGCTTAAGTCCTAAGGCGCGGCCTAAGATACATAGAGAAAGCAGGTTTCACAGAATAGGGGAAAGTGCATGCTAGTCAAAATCATTCTCAAAAGTAAGATAGTGCAGGAAACAAAGTTGCCTAATTTAATCCTGATTGTTCTTGGTTCAATTGTACTATGCTGAACTGTGTTCATTCTACACGAAACAAATGTTATTGATTTTCCTCATTCCTAGTTACACTGATAGAATAATGAAATGCTGTGTGGGTACTGAACTGGAGGCTTTTCCAAGCCCTTTGCTTTCCAGTGTCATGCTCTTTAGGAATGCTACAAATAGTGGTAATTGTAAAAGGCTAACCGGAGTATGTGAAATGCTTGGTGCTGAGTTTAGAGTGTCTTTTGGTATTATTGGGAGAGATATATTTAATGCCTGATCGTTAGTAATACATTTTTGTTTCATACTTAATTTATTAAATTTAGCCATTTTCGGTTAGTTTTATTGAGTGTTATAATTAACTGTACCCCAGTTGTTAATAAATGTGATGTGTGTTTATTTCTGAGCTAAAGATAAACTATGTCAGACTGATATATCTTTCATTGGAAATGAATGGTGTACAGGAAGTGATTTTTGATATAAGGTTTGGATTCGAAACTGACTTTACTGTAAAGATTGCCAATGTGACGTAAGCACTAAGTGACTGGCAAATGGAGATGACAGAGGTCAACATGTTTCTGTCTCCTGTGATGACTCAGTTAACCCAGTGTTTCCACTCTGTGTCTGTGCTCTCTGGTGAGCACGCTGCTGTCGCTGGTGACAGGTGAATGAAGGAGCTGCTGCTGTGCTCCTCCAGTTCTTTCACCCATCCCTCTGTCTTCTGTGTTACATCTATGTATGTGTTTATAACATGTATCTGGTCGTTGAAATAAAAAGCCACAATTAGTAACTTATCAGGGTCATATTTCCACATGGATACACCTTTACTCATTCTTATGCTGTACCTACAATTTTTTCCAGCTAATCTGTTCCCTCAAAGTATCATAACTATATAGCCCATATCTTTGTAGGAAATATCCATAATACTGATGGCAAACATCATTGAATCCATATAGTAAAGTAAAAAGTTATAAGACTTAATTAATAGGATGTCAAACTCCCCCCCCCTCCCCTTAGCCTATGTAACAGAAGTATTATAGAAAGGACCTCCCTCGCTGCAGTTGTTGTGTGAAGCCAGAAGTTATGTCAGATCACCTGGACCGTCAGTAAGGTCATCAGGGCAGCGAACAGAAAGACTCATACTTCTCTTTACACAGTGTCACTTCTCCCTATAAATTATGTCACCAGGTTTTTCTATCAAGTCACCTGTGTGTGTGTGCATGTGTGCATGTGCGCGCACGCAAGCGAGAAAGAAAGAATGGAACCCAGGGCTTTTTGAAGCTTGGCAAATGGCTCTGTAGCTGAGCCACATTTCCAGTCCTCCATTTACTTCACTTGAAACCCATCTGTGTGTTTCTACCATCTAGTTTCCTGAAAACCCAAGTTCATTTTCGTTTCGCCTTTCTTTCTGCTCTACACACAGAATGACTAGTGTGTAGACAGCTGCACTAGTTGAGACCATGGGGCTGAGGAGACGGACACAGTGGGGAGGGGTGGAAGGGAGCTTGGCAGCAGCCAGTAGTGACCTAGGTAAAGCTTCTGATTTAAATACCACTGGCCATATCTCCTAAACGAATACAGCTCTCAGTACTGACCCTAGGAGGTCCAAATGAAGCAGATCTATAAGTTTTCCTGGTTCCATTTTACCACCAGAAATTCTCAAGTGATATGCCAAAGATGAGCCAGTGTGCTCTGAATGACATTCTACATGCTTGTGTCTGTCAGGGCAGCCAGGGGAACATGGCCAGAGTCCCTGTGGAGTCAGTCGATCACCCGTGGCCATGCACTGCCTCAAATAAGCATATGGAAGAGTGCCATCTTGGGCACTTGGGCTTACTCATATGTCAATCTTTTGGTAAAACTGCTTCAAAGTGAGGAACACAACAGCAGGTGTTCTGGCACAGCCTTAGAGCCTTTGGTGACATATGACCACGTTGCAGATCAGCTGTGTTAGACGTCATTTTGCATGTCTGTCAACTCTAAGGGAGCTGAATTCCAAATCACCTGAGAATCTGTGCTATAGGGTATTGCCCAATAGAACCAATGGAGTTAGCTGCTCCCTGGAGAACAGGTGGAGTCTCCCAATGGGGGCATGTACTGACAGGTAAAACTGAGCCTTTGAGAGATGTACCCCAGGTGCTGGAATGAGTGAAGGGGTCCTTTCAAACCACAAAGGTGCCAGCCTGCAAACAACATCCTGGTTATTTTGGTAAACATTGACAAAGTATTCAATATGACTTGCGTCCACTTACTTCCTCATGAGAAATTTTAACATTTCAGTGAAAAGAAAAGTTTGCTTGATTTAAAAAATATATAACTCCAACTTGGATTTGATGATGCAAAATATGTTTTCAAAAATCTCCTTGGTCTACATCAAAATAAAATACTTCTGTCCAGCAAAGGACTCACTAGAAGGAAGACCCCTCCTCCATAATGCCAGGAAATAGTCATCTGATTTTTCGGCAGCAAATGTCAGTGGGGTCCTCTACTTCAGTAAAGTGACTGCAGCTGCCGTGTTCGGTGCCTTCGAGAAGTTAGAGGACAGGACTTTGAAGGTTTCCTCGTAAAGGAATGATAAGCACTTAAGGACATATGTCTTATTACCCTCATTTTATGTCCTTAGTTTATATTAAAGGTATCCTACTGTTTGAAATATACAAGACTGTGAAGAATAAAGTTAAAAATAGTATCTTAGCAAGGCATGGTAGTGCACACCTTTAATTTCAGCACTTGGAAAGCAGAGATAGATGGATCTCTGTGAGTTCGAGGCCACCCTGGTCTACAACGTGAATTCCAGGACAGCCAGGGCTGTTACGCAGAGAAACCTTGTCGTGAATAAACAACAAAACAGTATTCTAAAACAGTGAAAAGATAAGATTTTAAGTATGAAAAAGTAAAATTTCTTTTATAATCTTTTCTATTATTTTCTATATTCATGTTTTCCATTAGCGACAGATTGGACTACATGATATTAAAACACTTTTATCATTTATTCAAACACAAGCTGTCTTACATACAAGGATGAATAATCAGGATGGTTAAATATATTGGTCAGAATTCTGCAGATACCTCAGGTAATCAAGTCAGATAGGAAAATGCTATATCTAAATAACTGATACAGGGCTTTTATTATACTTTCAAATCACTATTTATTTAGCTTTTATGTGAGTTCAATATCTACTTTACTGCATTCTAATTGAATTTTTACTTTTATGAAAGGAAAATTCAATTTTGCTAACCAAGCCTGCTACAGTGCCTTTTATACATACATGGACTTATCAAGAGTAACAGTGATTTCCTGGTGTCACATGACACTGGATCCACATGACAAATGTTTGATGACAGGGCCTTACTTTTCCCTTCCAAGATCAGAGAGTTCCAGTCTCAGAGAAGTTCACAAGCAGAGCCACACAGCTTTTTCTGAGCAAAGGTTTATTCAGTTGCATTTATTTCTGTATGCTAATTAGAGTTATATGGCAAAGAAACAGCCGTTTTGTTGTTGTTAATAGAAACAAGTGAAAATACTGAATTTCACTCTGTAGTGAAGCAAGAAAGATTAACTTTAGAAAAACTAGCACTGTTGTGGTTCATCAGAGAGATTGTGGGCCCACTCATGATTCTGTGGCCTGTAGACCCCTAGGCTGTGCCACTGCCCAGCCTAGACTCTGAGAATAGCAGGGATAAAACCAAGTTCCTGTTTAGTGTAGCTTGTATTCCAGGAGCAGTGAACAGGCAAGCATGGATACATGAACACATGTGCCAACGACTTTAAGGTCAATAGCCTTCAGTCAGGGTAAAGAGTCAAGAAGGACAGCAGCTCTTGTGGAGGATTAGACACATCTGAAAAGAAAAGAATTATGGATAAAATCCCAATGGAAGTGACAGCACAAAACACCCTCATGAGCACAAAGTCGTAGGGCTCATTGGGCATGACAGAGACTGGACATCACCGTGTGTTACAAGTGAAACCAGCCGTTATCAGCAGGGACCTCACAGGATCTTAAACAAAGACAGTGGCCTTTAGCTGTGGAGTATGCAATAGACACACTCCCCAAACATGGAGGGTCATAAAGCTATGGGCCCCCTAAGAATGAGAAGGTGGTAGTGGTCCTTGGGGAATGGGGTCATCAAATTCCATGCATATACTGAGGAAGAAGCTAGAGGATTTACTGATGGGTTGGGATGGAGTAAGGAAAATTAAAAAAAAAATCAAGGTTGCATTGACCAATGTGGTGAATTATAAGGCCAGTCACAGAAATGGGTAAAATCAATATTAAAAGAAAGCATTTTTTTGAAAATGTTAATTACATAAAGTGTTAACAGTTCTCTAGGTTGGATATTCAAATAGAAGAGAGAAGCCCCACAAATACAGGTGAGTTAATGACACCATGGGACTTGCTGAAATTAACTAGCCAAAGAGTACATATGAAGAAAAGATAGCGCTAGAAAAATTCCTAGGGTAATCAACACTTATAGGCCAGAAGGAAAAAGGACCCAGCACGTGACATAAAGGAAAGCTGGTGCAATTAGAGGAAACCCAAGTGCCATAGATGTCCTAAAGTTAATTTCAAAGTGTTTAAAGGACAGAGCCAAACATTCATGGTAGGTCAGGACCAGGATACAGATGGTTTGGGTATTTGATAATATGGAAGTCAACGAAGGCTTATAACAAGATGTCGGCCGAGTACAGAGATGGATGTTTGAGTAATCTTAGAAATGGAAATGGGGAAGAGAGGAAACAGGATTGGTAGTAGGCATGAAAGTGGTGCAGAGAAATCACAGTGGGGAACACAGGTGAGGGGGCGTTGGGGTTCTAGGGTGAGCTTGCGTTTATGTTGGGAGAATTTATAGGCTGTGATATTTAGCAAAAATAAAACGGAGTTGTGCATTTTAAATTTCATTTTACCTTTTTACGTTACATTTCCATCAGAGCTTCCCCTCCTCTCCTCTCCTCCCAGTCTTCTGCTATCACCTTTCCTTCCCCCTCTCTCTCTGCCCTTTCTTCTCAGAAAAGGGAGGCCTCCCATTGATATCAACCCACCTTGGCATATCACTTGCAGTAGGACTAGGCACATACTCTCCTATTGAGGCTAGACAAGGCAGCTCAATTTGGGGAAAAGGATCTAAGTCAGGCCACAGAGGCAGAGACAGCCCCTGTTCCTACTGTTCAGAGTCCAACACGAACATTGAGCAGTACATCTGTTACATATGTGCTGAAGGCTTAGGTCAATCCCAGGCATACTCTCCGGTTGGGAATTCAGTCTCCGTGGGCATTTATGGACCCAGGTTAGTTGATTCTGTGGGTTTTGTTGGAGTGTCCTTGACCTCTCTGGTTCCTTGAATCCTTCCTCCCCCTCTTCCCTGGGACTCTTCAGACTCTGCCTAATGTTTGGCTGTGGGTCTCTGCATCTGTTTCCATAGGTTGCTGGGTGAAGCCTCTCTAATGACAGTTATGCTAGGCTCCTGTCCGAAAGTATAGCAGAATATCATTAATAGAGTCAGGTGGGCTCTCTGTTACAGTATGTGTCTCGTGCTGGGTCAGTCATTGGTTAGCCGTTTCCTCAACTTCTGCTCCGTCTTTAACCCAGCACATCTTGTAAAGAAGACAAATGGTGCATTGAAGGTTTTGTGGCTGGTGGTGTCTCAGTCCCTTTATTAACAGTCTTTTCTGTTGACAATAGATAGAATTTCAAGTTCCATATTTCCATTCCTAGGAGTCTCAACTAGGGTCACCTTCATAGATTTGGGAGTTTTTATTGTCTCATGTTTCTAGCTCACCCCAGAGATGGCCCCAGTGATGGATTCCAGTTCTCTCTTCCAGTACTCTCTTCCTCCTTCTCCTCCTCCCTCCCCTTGATCCCTCCTATTCTGTCCCCACCCCTCTGTGACCTAGTCCCTTACCTCCATACCATCCACACCTTACATCCATTCTGTTTCCAATTCCTTTGAGATTCCAACGTCTCCCTTGGACCCTCCTTGTTTTTTGGCTTCTTTGAGTCTGAGGATTGTAGCATGGTTATCTGCCACTTTATGGCTAATGTCAGTTTATAAGTGAGTACATAATTTGTTTGTCTTTCTGAGTCTGGGTTACCTCATCAGGATGATCTTTTCTAGTTTCATTCATTTCCCTGCAAATTTCATGATGTCATTTTTAACAGCTCAATAATAGTCTATTATGTAAATGTAGCACATTTTCTTTATCCATTCTTTGGTTGAGGGACATCTAGGTTGTTTCCAGTTTCTGCCTATTACAAATAAAGCTACTATGAACATAGTTGAGCAAATGTCCTTGTGGTATGGTGGAGCATCTTTTGGGTTCATGCCCAGGAGTGGTATAATTGGGTCTTTAAGTAGGACTATTCCCAACTTCCTGAGAAACCACCAAATTGATTTCCAAAGTGATTGTGCAAGTTTACACTCCCACCAGCAGAGAGTATTCTTGCTTCACACCCTACCAGAATGAGCTGTTACTTGTTACTTAGCCATTCTGACAGGTGTAAGATGAAATCTCAGAGTCGTTTTGATTTGAATTTCCCTGATGATTTAGGACATTGAACTTTTCTTTAAGTGCAGTTCAGCCATTAGAGATTTGTCTGCAGGGAGTTCTGTTTAGCTCTGTACCCCATTTTTTCATTGGGTTACTTGATTTGTTGATATCTAGTTTCTTCAGTTCTTTATATATATTGGATATCAGCCCTCTGTCAGATGGAGGACTGGTGAAGATCTTTTCCCATTCCGTAGGCTGCCATTTTGTCCTATTGCTAGTGTCCTTTGCCTTGCAGAAGCTTTTCAGTTTCATGAGGTCCCATTTATTGTTGATCTTAGAGCCTGTGATGTTGGTGTTCCGTTCAGGAAGTTGTCTCCTGTGCCAATGAATTCAAGGCTTTTCCCCACTTTTCTTCTAACAAGTTTAGTGTGTCTGGTGTTATGTTGAGGTCTTTGATCCACTTGGACTTTAGTTTTGTGCAGGGTGATAAGTATGGATCTGTTTGCATTCTTCTAACACAGATATCCAGTAAGACCAGCACCATGTGTTGAAAATGCTTTCTTTTTTTCATTGTATGGTTTTTGCTTTTTTATCAAAAATCAAGCATCCATAGGTGTGTGGGTTTACTTGTGTGTCTTTGATTCAGTTCCATTGTGTTAGGATATCTGGAGCTTGCTGTAGTAGGATAGCTGGGCTGATAGTGCCATGTTGCCCTGGCTGTTGTTGGTTATGTTCTTACACTGGCCTCCCTCTAGCCATCTGCATTTTGTGGTTATTATAGGTTCAGGTGCTGATTCCTGAGTTTATTTTTGTTACATGAGGGGTTATTTTTTTCCCCTTTAGTTTCTGTTTCCTCGTGGTCTTTTGATCAGAGTGGCATGTAGTTCTGGTGAGCAGCAAATCTTCAAATATAGTAGAGTGTCTCCTCTGGGGTTCTGTGGCTTGTGTGGCCTTTTTTGGTTTGGAGTGCTATTAGGTTGCCTTTAGATTCCCCATTGCCAGTGTGGCCCAGGGTTCTTGGCCTCTGTGAAAGCGCGCAGAATTGTGGGACAGGAAATGGAGCTCAGGGTATGGGGTGCAGTTTACCACTGTTGGGCGTGCTTTCAGGACATTGGTGGGCAAGTGCTCAGGGGAGGTTCTCACTGGCTCCCTGGCATCTCTTGTGCTGGCAGGCCTCCGGGAAAGCAGGCAGTTGCCAGAATTGTGCCTTTTATGATTTTTCAGGAAGCACATATTTTGTAAGAATCAACTAACAGATAAAAATTATCTCTGCTGTTTGGATAACAATATTCACATTCTCTCCTTTTATCATGTATTATCTAATAGAGAAACTGTCATCAAGAATGAAGTAGAAATGCACTATTTATCACATAGATTTGACAGCTGTCAAGTTCTTCCTGGTCAATCTTAAATATTTCTGCCCTGGTTAAAAATTATATTGACCAATCATAAAAGTTGACAGTAATGAACATATTGGAGACATAATTACAGATGAAAATAGGTAGGCTTTTGATATGCTTAGACTTCTGGATGCAGAAACTATTTTATGTAAAAATTCATTTAAATAATTCTAATTATGCATATTAATATGTAATAACTAAAATGTACTGCATATGTAGACTTAGACAAGATTTGTCTTATGGTAAAAGAGATGAAGAGAAACTAAATCGAGCCACGCCCACTGTGGTTACATATGTAGCTCACTGAAGCTGTCGACTTAAACACCCACATCAAGGAAAAAATAAGGGAAAATGTCACTCTTCAAATAAATGATAATTATTATCATCCTTGAGCCATGACAGTAAGCAAAATCTGTCACAAATATCACATGTGAAAGCGGCTTCCAGATGTTTCTGATGGGCCAAAGTATATGCTTTATCTATGAGTCATTCTTCAGATTTGCTTAATTGGGAATTTCCAGCAAAACAAAACAGAAGACAGATAATGGACTGATTTTTCTCAAACTAGATGAGATGACTCCTACTGAATTTAGGAAAAGTAAAACTCAATTAAATCGAAACAGGAAAAATGGACAGAAAAAGCTAGAACATGGAAATCTTTGAGACTTTTTGACATTATAATTTGACATGTTCACCCCGGTATTTTGAGTATGTTTCTGCAGATGTCTCATTTTTACTGTTTTTTTTTTTTGCTTGGAACCTTGAGAATCGAAATAAGTTAAATAAAATGCTGGGTTTGCGGGGCTCAGTGGCCTCTTCATGAATGTAGACTTCATAACCTTATTATGATACCTCCCCTTCAGCACACTGAAGAGCTAGTGACTTATTTTTTATGAGAGCATAGGTTCAGCAGTAACAAGTACTCTTATTTTAGTAGATAAGAAATATACAGAGACAAGTATTTTGCTGTTCTCGCATGTTACGATGGCTGCTGTAGCTCCAAGAATTACTCTTATGTTTAAGCAAAAAGGAACAATGCATTCTACCTGTGTCTTTTTATCAGGAATTTCAATTCACTTTAAGAATTCTAATTATACACATTAATACATAATAACAGAATTTTCTGTTGACTTTGGAAACTGTTTGAAATCACCTTCATTGCTTTTCTGAGTCTTTATATCTCCTGCATTAACAAGTATTCAGAGCCACAAGTCAGGTGTTCAGGGTTCTTTGTCATACTTACATGTTGCAGACATGGCCAGTTACCTAGCCAGTCTCTCTCCCTCAATTCTTGCTTGGTAATAGAGTTGGAGGTGTGGGTAGGCTACAGGGTACCCAGTTTAAACATTGACTTTGTGTCTTTCCCATGCTGGCTCCCGTGCTGACTGACAGATGAGATTTTTCTATCAATATAAATAGCATTCCATGCTCAGAAGCTTAGGTGAACATTGAAATTCTTGATTAAAAACACACAAGTAGAAAGTTCTTTGTTACTTCTTCCTTGAACATAGAATTGATTGGAGCGCTAGCAGCCGTATTATCACCACGAGGAAACAGGAAAAGACTTATTTCTGTTTATCTTAGCTACTAAAATAAGATAGTGCTTGTTACTTCTAAACTTATGTCCTAATTAAAAAACTAAGTAACTAGTTCTTCAGTCTGCTGATTACAGGTCTTCAGTTATTAGTAACCAAACAAAATAATACACTCTCATTCTCTTAATCCGCACAGCACCAGAATGAATCTCATCTTCAACAAAGCATTGAGGTGCAGTAGGCAATGCTAGTTACTACAAACAGCAAATCCAGTATTTCAGTGGCCTTTATGCAATGGAGGCTTTCCCCCACGTGTACGCCTCTAGAAAATAAGATTAGGAGTGGAAGGAGAAGACAGAAGTGGCCTCTGCGTCAGAGGTCTTGGCCCTGCCTCTGCCAGCAGTGACTTCCATCGTCCGGCTGGAAGACAGGTAGAGGAACTCTAGATAGGATTTCACAACCAGGCCTAAAGAGGTGCACATTTCCCTGTTTGGTGCTTGAGCTCTTCTCTTTGTGTTAGAGGGAACACACAGAAGCCATCTGTGAACCAGGATGGGCAGAAACAGTTTTGGTGCTCAGCCAGTAGCCACCTCCATTAACAGCTAGGCTTTTGGTGAATGCCTACCAAATTTGCCTTCCATTTTGCTGCTTATGATTATATTAACCATAAATAACGTTATCTGCATACATCCTATGCTTTCTTAGTCATTTAAAATGTTTGTATATGCCCTGAATATATGTATATACACCACATACATTCAGGTGCTCAGAGAGGCCAGAAGCAGTCAACAGATCCCCTGGAACTGAAGTTTCAGGCAGCTGCTGAAAACCAAACCCCAGTCTTCTAAGAGAACAGAAAGTGCTCTTACCTGCTGAGCCATCTCTTTAGCCATTATCCCAGTGTTTAGACATATATTTTATTGAGGGATAATTTTTAGATAGTACAATAGTCACAAGAAGATGTCCAAGGTTTTGATTTGTATGTATGTTTATGTATATAAAGTAGAAACTGATATATACATTAGCATTTGCCTCCTGGCAAATAGACATAACATTCTGCCACCCCAAAGAACTGCATGGCCCTTCCCAGTCCCAGCCCACCAGTTCTGCTCTTTCATTTGCCTCTGGATCTCCTGCATCAGAATTACACAAAAGCAAAAACTACAGGTTTGCCACAAAATGTTTTCATTTTCCATGGAATGAACCATCTTTGATATTCTTCTGTATTGCTGCATCTGTTGGCAGCCTGCTGCCTCTGATTCCATGCAGCCGACTACAGTACATTGTGCTTTAAAAATGCCCAACATGTGCCTGGTTTAGTGTTCGGGATTCTGAATGAGGCTGCTATAAGTACTTTCATTCAGGCCTCTAGGGAACATGAGCTTCATTTCTGGTGAGCAAATGCCTTTAAACTGAACTGCTGGGTCATGGCATAAGTGTATGCCTAAG
>CM053766.1:4703703-4765641 GCA_028658305.1 Pachyuromys duprasi | reverse complement strand
TGAGCAAATGTCCTTGTTGTGTACTAGATTTGGTTTTAAATAACATTGCATGCTTCTTCCCTGAAGGCTCCTTTTAGAGTGGCTAAAGATAGCCCCTTGTACTAAGAACCTGAGTATCTCACAAAATGCACCTGGTTCATCAGTACAAACTGGCATCTAGCAAATGTCATTGATTTAGAAAAAAAAAAAAAGACCTGCCTTCCATAAGAAAGCAGCTAACACATAATGTAATAAAAAGTAAAGCCAATTCAATGCTTTTGAATAATAACCTTGATATATCTGAAGAATGTTCTTTGGTTTATAATTTCCTATTAAGACCCATTCACATTCATTCCTTGACCTGCCAAGGATTTCAAATCATGTATAATGTGTTATATCATATATTCTAATTCACATTTAAATCTCACTAGTGCCTTACTTTATGGCCACACAGGAACCCTCGCTCCCATAGAAGCTGAGTCGTAAAAGACGGCAACTCTCTGGTTGCAAACCTCTAATAAACAGTTTGATAAATTACACCTCAGGGAAATCGTTAAAGAAACACAGGTAACCAAGACAAACAGAACAGGAACCACATGCCCTGTGACTCCGTGATTAAGGTGAAGGACCTGACCACAAGTCACCCTAAACTTCCTACTGTCCCACACTTGGTTTGCTCCACCTCAGACACAGCGGGTTCTTGCTGTTTGTCGCTCCCCAGGACTCCTCGTCTGGGGCTGGTGAGCCTTGTTCTACCCGGGATACCAGTCTACGTGTGTTCTCTGTAGCAGAGGTGACTAGACCTCTCCTGGCATCTCACCCAAACAGTAACCCTCCCCAGCCTTTCACTTTCCATTACTGCATAAATTCCACCTAAGTTTAGCAAGGCAGCTTTCCAGTCCTTATTGAAGTCCTTTGAGAATAAATGTGCTTCCAGATAATGCACAATATTAGATTTTAGAGATATGGTGTGTTCATTATTTTTCTTGTTGTTATGAAAAAAAGAGATGGCAAAAGCTACTTAGGAAGGGAAAGTCCCTTTGACTGTACAGATGTTTGAGACCACACTCTGTCATGGAAAGGAACCTGCAGTGGCAGAGCTTGATGCAGATGGCCCATTACCTCTGTAGTCACAGAGAATTAATTCCTCTGCTCAGCCCATTTTCCCCTTTTCACTCAGTCTAGGACACCAGCTCAGGGTGTGACATTACCCTGGAAAATCTTTTGAAGGCATGCCCAGAAAGTCATCTTCTATTTGATTCTAGATTCTGCCAAGTATGAATCAACACAGATGGCACCAGCATTTACCATATAAACAAATGCCACCAACATGCTTACCTTGAACCACTGATCCATGATGAATGTCATCTTTATTAATTTCACATTTTAAAAAACAGTCAATTTCATGACAGTTCAAATGGGTTTTGTCATCAAACAAGTTGAACAAGGATATCTTTGATTGTTCAGAAAAATCTTAGATTTGAGAATTCAGGATTTGTGATTTAGAGACCACACACACTCACGAGAGAGAGAGAGAGAGAGAGAGAGAGAGAGAGAGAGAGAGAGAGAGAGAGAGAGAGAGAGAGAGAAAGGAAGGAAGGAAGGAGAGAGAGACAGAGACTTCTAGTACTTTCTTATTTGAATACTGTGCGCCAACCCACACATTTCAAGCATTGGGAAAGAAGCATGATAAGCAAATAATAAATATTTTATGACTTTTAATATAAACTCACCATCCTTTTAATGATTCCTTTGGCAGGAATCTAGATGTGCAAGATTCTTGCAAATGGATATGAAGCTTCCTGGTATAAGTGGACTGAATTATCATAAGCAGAATTACAGAGTAAATAAATTTGTCAACAGTGAGGCTAAGATGAACTAGCAATGTGTTGTTCTTACACATTCAGTGCATACCTGAGAGAACAGATTTTCTGTTCTGGAAGATGGATCAGAAAACACTGTGAGATAATGATGGCACCGAAGAGATGGATAGGGGGCGTCAGGACTCTCTGCCTAGTGCTACGTGAGATAACTCTGTGCCCTGAACATCGTAAGTTCTCTCAACCGCTTTGTCTGTAATCAACAAACCCCAATGCCCAAGATAAATAACCTGTGCAATTGTTATTTAAAAAAAACAACAGATAGTTGTCATATTACTTTAGGAAGAAATATTAGGAGTTTAGTGTTTTAAAGACCTGCAAAACAAAAACCCTGTATGGCAGTGATTGTGACAGTACATATAGGTAGAGAAGCATGCAGGTAGGTCACTGGAGAAGAACAGAGAACCCAAGAAAGTTGGTTTTGACAAAGTTACAAATTAATTCAACAGAAAGATAGTATTTTTAACAGATGTCGCTGGGGCAATTTGACATTCATTGTCACTGTTAAAAACCTCAACTTAAGCTTTATAGACTTTGAAATAATTGACTCTCTGTAGATCATGAAATTAAACACAAAGTTAAAAAATATTTAGGAAGAAATATAAGGTCCCCTGAGTTGGCTCAGGAGGAAAGTGTACCTGCTTAAGCATGACAACCTGAGTTTGATGTGCAGGACCCATACTGTGGTAGAACAGAACACCTGCAACTTGTCTTCTGATCTCCACATATGCACCATGACCTTGGAGTGCCCATACACACACATACATACACACGTTCACACATGCATGCACGCGCTACAAAAATGAATATTTAAGGGGTAAAAACAAATACACAATAAAAAGTTTTGAGACTATGAGTCCATAGTTTTCATAACAAAAACAGGATTGATCTAAGGGAAAGCTAATAAAGTAAACTTTGTTGAACAGGAAAACCTTCAACCAATGAAATATTCTCTTAAAAAGATGAAGGACCACAGGTTGCCGAGATGTCTTAGTCAGCAAAATGATCCCTTTAACAACTTCGATCCCTCAAACCAATTTCAGAAACTAGGTATGCTGATACTCTTCACATGTGGTGGAAACAGTGGACTCCCAGGGCTCAGTGGCCAGCCTGCCTAGCCGGTCCAGTGAACTCCAGATGATTGAGAGGCTGCTTCAGGGGATAGAGAGTGCCTGAAAAAGTGACGCTTGAAATTGTCCTCCTGTCTCCACACACATGAACTGTAAAGAAGCATATGAAATAATGTTTGGCACCACCAGTGTTAATCTTCACTATTAGATAGCCCTACAGCTATCAAAATGTCAAATCAACTGATGAGGACCCCCCAAACTGATGAGAATAAGAAGAAACTAAACCCTTCATTATGATGTGTAACGTCCATTGACAACTTGATTAGATCAAGAAACAGATGGTTGGGGAAGCAGAGCTGTGGCGAAGGCTGTGAAGGTATTTCTAGACAGGGACTAAGTGAGGTCTGAGAAACTCGGAGGTGGTACCACCCATTGACTGGGGCTGCAAAGTGAATAAAAATAGGTAATGGAGCACCAGTGTTTATAGTTGTGCTTCCTGGCTCGGGATGCTATATGACCAGCTGCCGTCTGCTTCTGTCTCCATGTCCTACAATTGATAATAAATCCATATATCACTCACACTAATAAAAATCAGTATAGTTACCTTGAAAACAACTTTTGGTAGTGTCCTCAACAGTTTTATGTCAACTTGACGTAAACTAGAGTTATCTGAAAGGAGGGAACTTCAATTAAGGAAATGCCTCCATAAGATCTAGTTGTAGGGTCTTGGTGATTGATGGGAAGAGCCCAGCCCACTGTGGGTGGTGTCATTCCTGGGCTGGTTGTCCAGGGTTCTATAGGAAAGCAGGCTAAGCAAGCCAGCAAGCAGCACCCCTCCATGGTCTTGGCATCAGCTCCTGCCATACATTCCTGTCCTGTTTGTGTTCCTGTCCTGACTCCCTCCAACAACAAACAGAAATGTGTCCCTCCCCAATTTGCTTTTGGTCATGGTGTTTCCCCACAATAGTAATCTGAACTAAGACAGGTGGTATTTTATAAAACTGCGCTCAAACTTACTACACATTCCAAGAATCTTCTTTTGAAATATTTATGCTATAGAAATGAAAATACATGTTTACATAAAACATTTATATATAATAATATGTGCTACTAGTGATCCAAAATTGGGAACAACAGAAGTCACTCATCAGGTTATCTTAAAACATTCTTGTCATGGGACATCACTCAGTCATACCTAAAAGAAAGTAGAGGACATGAGCTTGTGTGAAGGGGTCTCAAGGAAATTATGCATGCTGGGTAGAAACTTGAGTGTCCAGTAATAATTCCATGTATTAATCTTTGCTAGGATTTTTATATTGCTAACTAGAGGCTAGCAGGCTTGTAAGAGCCTGTTCCTTTTCCCTGGGGTCCACAAGTTATCAAAGCAGTGACTAGAACAGAGGAACTTGGATTAGTCCTCAGCACAGAACCTGAGTCCTGTCTATAGCTCTGGATGAGATATGGCATCGTGAAGTACTCTAAACATCAGCAATAAATAACTATTTTAAACTGGCTGCCTGAAGCCAAACCTTATCAGGTCACTATGTAGAGGGAGGCTGTCAGAGAATAAAGACACATCACTGCTCCTTCTGTGGACTCAAAAGCAGGTCTCCTAACACCAGGACAAGGCAACATCCCTCAGGGAAAGTCACTTGCTCTTGAGATTTCATAAAGCTGACCTAGGTTGGGTATCAGTGTGTGGTCTCTTTGACCATTGTTTGCTCTTACCCTTCCAGAATGTGCTTTCCTCTACCCATTAATAAGTCCTGTCTCTCCTTCATACATGGTGCACCTAGTGCAAATTCTTTCAAGTGACATAAGATGGACCAGGCAGACAGAAGGGAACTTGAGATCCTGGTGACAAGATGGCTATTGAGATGGAAACTATACTAATAATTACCAGGGACTAGAAAGGGAGGAAGAGAACAGACGGAAGGGTGTGGCACATGAGGTTTCTGGTAAAAAAAACTATTATATGTCTTTAACATAGTAGTCACTAAAGTAATGTGGACCTGTGAGAAAATTTACTAAAATTAGGCACATGGGCACACACACACGAGTGTGTAACATTGACGAAGTCTGGGTGAGCTTGGAGGCTTTCATGTCATTCTTCTGGGGCTGCTTTTTATATACATTTAGTTATGTCAGATGGTATCACTGGAAGAAGGCAGCACAGCCCCAGATTTAACACCGTGTATTTTAAAGCATCATGTGATGCTATAGTTAACCCAAATAAAACATTGAATTAAAATAATATATCTACTTTTTTAAATTTTAGGATGAATTAATAGGTTCATGCAATTCTACACAATTCTACACAATTCATTCTACACAATTTCATGCAGTTTCTGTTCTTTTAGCTGCCTGGGTTTTTTTCTACCATTCTGATAGATGATTTGTATGCAAGAATGAGAGAACAAATGGAATTCATTTAAATTATAAACATGAATTAACTTAAAATGGAAATATTTACTCTTTGTGCCTGGAAGGTTTATATTTCTATTTCAACAGGCACTTGGCTCTAAAATGTGAGTTCCATAACCAGTTAAAATTTTCCACAATTTGACACCATACACCATAATTTCAATAATGGGCTTAGGCTGCACAACTTCAGAACTTTTAAACCAACTTTGGTTCTTGTTTTTCTGTAAGACTTGTAAGCACCAATAAGGGCCATGACAACCAGAGATCCAGTTCACACTTAATAAGCTTAAGTATGCCTGTCACCAACAAACATGACTTTGAAATTGAATTTAGGAGCCAAGAAGATGGCTCAGCAGTTAGAAGTTAATGTATCTCTTGCAGAAGACCTGGGCTAAATTTCCAGGATCCACGCAGCAGCTCCTGACTACCTTCACCTCCAGTACCAGGGGCTCTAGTGCCCACTTCTGGCCTCCGTGGGCACGCGAATGGTGCACATACATACACTGAAGCAAACATTCACACAGATAAAACTATATAAACATTTTTTGTAAATTATTTTAAAGAACATTTTAGGTGCACAGCAACAGCAACATTGAGTGAAGGTTCAGAGAGGTCCCAAGTGTCACATGTCCCTGTATACCCAGCCCCCATTACCAGTATCTCCAGAAGACCTATCTGATGCTTCACTGTCATTCTGAGCAACTAGTTAAGTTGTAAGTTCATTCTTAAGGTACATTTTGTGGGCTTAGAAGACAAATATGCAATGGTACCTACCACTAGCAGCAAGGAAACCACTCAAGGATTTGATGGAGTAGCCTGAGAAATTGCCCTCATCACCCACAGGGATTCTATTCAGCTGTAGCTGAGATTCTGAACAACATTGAAAAGAATTTCAGGACACATCAGAGAGAAGCAAAGACAGCAAGTTTATTGATGAAAATCCAAGCATAGATGCCCTTGAGTTGAGGCAAGCATAGGTGTTAGAAGAAAACTCATTTAAAAGCTTCAACAGCAGCCACAGAGCTTTGGAGTTACATTGCATAAAACAGAAAAACCTTCGGGATTGAAGTTTTGCTCATTTCCTATTCCAAGAGTTTTCTAATACAAGAATGAAAATACAAGGTGGTTCATGAGGGTACCAGGCAAGCTGACACATGAAGTAGATATGTGAGTAAGGCAAGAACATGATTCAGAATAAAAGGCACTGGGTAATCATCATTGTGTGAGGCAGAAGGGGTATGCACACGGAGGACAGAAAACAGCTCTCTGGAGCTGTTCTCTTCCTTCACCTGCCTGTGAGCCCAGGGACACAAATGAAGTCACCAGGCTTGTCCTGAGCAGTCTCACTGGCCCCAAAGCAATTCTTCATAGAGGTTGGGCAAAGAGGTAAAGAATTTTCATCTTAAGTATGGTTTACTTATCTTAATAGACTTATTTGTGGTATTTCTAGAAAAGGGCTATGTTAGAATTAGTATTAGTATTGGTATTAGCAGGGGCCTTGTCTAACACCCGCCCTAGCTCCCAGATTATCAGCACAGAGATCTGTTAGATTTATTCAACAATCTTTAAGTTTTATAAGTGGACAGACACTCATCTATTCTAATTCAATTACCCTACTCTGGCCACCTCCCTGCTGGGTGCCTTTTGTTCCTTGCATTTCAGTCTCCCCTTGGCCTTCTGTTATATCTCTCTATCATCACAGCAAACTCCTCATGGTGATTTCTCTTCTTTTTCTGTCTACCTAAGAGCCCCAGACTGGGAATGGAAGTCTCACCTCCTCTCTCCTCTGCCCAGTCATTGGCTCATAACTTTCATAACAGTCAGAGACAATTGGAGAGCATTATTTACACAACATTGATACAGGAGATTCTTCACAGAAACGACAGTGCCCATGTCCTGACTACAAATAGATTTCTGGGGCTCAGATATCAGCATCTGAATACACAGTGCATAAAAGCATTCTACAAGAGAATATAACTTTTGTGAAGGGCAGTCTGCAGTCTGTTTTGTCAAAACTCTTGACTCCTCAAGAGACTGAGTCAGATCCATGCCTGTGAGGGTGAGGAAGTCTCTGTTCCTACGTCCATTTAACCACACCCTGTCTTGTTATCCTGCCTTGGCACATATTGTTGTATTATAGAAAGCATCTCACTGTACTAAAACTCCCCTGCACTCCTCCCTTTCACCTTTAACAACTACTGATCTTTTTGTCTTTGTTGTCATTTCAGAACATTCTGTCACTAGGACCATGCTGCATGTGCGCATTCCAGAAGGGCTTCTTTCCCTTAATACTCATTTAGTATTCCTCCATATCTTCTCATGGCATGCTAACATTTAGTAAACAGTAATACTCCTGTTTTCTAGACACACTGAAATGTCTATTCATTTACCTGTTGAATATCACTTGGTAATTTCAAATGCACATGCTGAAAGAACACAGGTGCATATTTTCATGGGGAATAATTTTGTACTACTTTAAGTAGATCCCAAGGAAAATAATGCATGACTCATAGTTTTGGAAGAAACAAAAAAGAAAAGAAACTCTTTCAAAGTAGTTGCACAATTTTGCATTCTCACCAGCAGCAAAAAGACAATTGCTGTCATTCCTTTTTGTTTGCATTTGACATCATAGGGAGCAACCATCAGGATGCTAGTAAGAGTGCACATGCATCCTAAACCAAGAATACTGTAATCCAGCGTAGAGCACGCTTTTGACTAGTGAAAATTTAACAGCTCAGTTAAGAATTTAGATCAAACAATGAACATGAGCCTTCCTCCACTGTCTTGAGATTTCTACTGATGTGATTAAACACCATGACCAAAAGTAACTTGAATAGGAAACTGTCTATTTGATTTATTCTTCTACATCACAATTCATCACTGAAGTAAGTCAGGGTAGGAACCTGAATATCAGAGCTGAAGTGTAGATGAGTGAGGGATGCTGTTTACTGACTTGTTCCTCCAGACTTCCTCAACCTGCCTGTTTATAGAACCCAGGACCACTTCCACAGAGTTGACACAAACCACTATGGGCCAGACACTACCACATCAACCAGTCATTAAGAAAATACCTCCATGGGCTTGCATACAGGTCAGTCTTATGGAGCCATTTTCTCAATTGAGGTTGTCTGTTCTCAGATAACTCTAGCTTGTGTCAAGCTGACAAAAAAGACAACCAGGATACTCTATTCCTCCCCTGCTTTGCCATCTCCCCTACTTCTTCATTGTAACACCACAAATTTATGTCTGAGTTAGTGCTACCCCTCAGTCAGCATAGGCTTAGGGAAAAAAGTCTAATTAACTTTCAGTTCTAATAATGCCAATGTAATATATATTTCAACTGAAGCAGAGAAAATCAGAGCAAAATTCTTAGAAGTACTTTAGTTTTCACATTTTCAGAACTGATTTTTGTGATTTGAAGACTGATATATTTATTGATATTTATGTATTTATTGTGCATACATGTACAACTGTTTGTTTTTATGTGCATGAAGTATTTCCAGGTTCCTGGGAAGACCAGAAGAGGGCCCTGGATCCCATGGAATTGTAGTCATAGGCATCTGTGAGGAGCCATGTGGGTGCTGGGATCTAAACCAGGGTCCTCTGCAAGAGCATTAAGCACTCTTAACCAGTGAGCCATCTTTCCAGCACCAACTTATCTTTTTAATTAATTCTTCCTGTCCCTACCTTTTATGTTGTCTCCAAACCACCTAAAAGATAACAGGAAAAGAGAAATCCAAAAATAAGGCACTATTTACTTGTAAATCAGGCAGTGTGGAAAAGCCAAGTATTCTGTCCTACTGTGCTGTTTCAGTGTCCCGTGCTCATTGAGCCTTTAACCTGCTCAGATGTGAGTGGCTTCAGCCCTGTGTGTGATCATTGGGAGCAGGAGCTGTAAGCAGGCACAGAGCCCAGATTCCTGCAATGTTCAGGGCATTTGACAAATACAGATGCTGTATTCTAAGAGCAAAGTAAATATATCTGCTTGGCTCTAATGGAAAGTTGCTGTACTGAGGCTCAGAAAAAATGTTTCCTGACATTTGGAAATATCAGTATTCACAGATAGGTGAAACAGTCTACTTGACAACAGACCTGGACTTCTACAGTTTAAATAGGTACACCATCAAAACCAGCGTATGCTCTATATTCTATTTGTGAACTAGAATTTTTACCTAAAGTAATTTGCATCAGGGTACTGTGTGTGTGTCTGCATGTGCACGTATGTGCATGTGTGCATGTGTAAGATAGGGTTTCAAGTATCTTCATGTAGCCCAGGAAGGTCTCAAACTCCTTACACAGCCACAGATGGCTTTAAGCTTACAATCCTCCACCTTCCTAGGTACCAGGATCATGACACATATTATCCTGGTAGCTAATGCAATGCTGGGGATTGAACCCAGAGATTCACAAATGCTACGCAAATACTCTATCAACTGTTCGATTTCCCTAACCCCTTCTTCCTCAAGCATTTGGTGTTATATTACTTGTTGTAGAATTGATTCCTGACAGAGACAATTAACATTTGGGAAAAAGTATTCAGAATTATGACAGAAAAATTTTTGCTTTACAGGTTTAGCCTTTTATTTATATTTATATTTGTTTTTTAAATGCCTATTAGTTCAAGCTGATCATGTGACTTAGAATTCCATATGAATCTCCACTAGTCACAAAAGTGGATATCCTGTTTCTGAAATCAAATGAAAACCTAAGTATGCTGTACAAAGTTAGGTACAATCTATTCCGTTGTCTCTGAGCTCTCCAGCTTGCTTAATTTCATGAAGGATGCTTCAATAACTGGACAATGTGTTTAAAATTAACCTTAAAAATCATGAATTTGAGCTGAGTGTGGTGGTGCACACCTTTAATACTAGCATTCAGGGAGGCAGAGGCAGGCGGATCACTTGAGTTTGAGGCCAGCCTGCTAGAAAGAGACTCAGGACAGCCAAGGCTACACAGAGAAACCATGTCTTGAAAAACAAAAACAAACAAACAAAAAGTCATGAATATGGATGTCATTCCTCTAATTCTCTTTCTTAGGAAAAAAATGCAGCAATAATAATATTGGTAAACAATTAAGCCAGATGTGGTTAAGAAATGCCTGTATTCCCAGAAATAGGAGGATGCAGACGCTAGGCTATATAGCAAGTTATAAGTCACTCTACATAGCAAAACCTTACTCAAAAAGTATTTTTTTAAAAAATGGAAAACCACTATTAAAGTGTCAGAATTACTCATCACCAAACTACGTGCCCCACATTCTTCAGCCTTTGCGTATCTCCATGAAATTTGCCTTAGAACTGTACCGAGTGCACACCAAACACTGAAGTCCGTACAAATACACAGCATTTTGTCCCATGTTCTGCCCATAGGTAGAGGAAATTAAAACTTTCAGTGTTCAGTGTGTCCGTCCAACTTCCCTTTTCCTTGACAGTACTTTGTCCTAAAATCAAGAAATGTTTTCAGGTTAAAAGGAATAAATTAAAAAATGGAGTGCTAACTAAAAAGTCAACCAGTTAAATTCCTTGGAAAATTACATGAGAATGAGAAGAAAATGCAAACATAAATTTAAGAGAAAATTGACTGTTGATGCTTTCTCAGAGGAAAATGTATGTGTTAAGAGAGTAAATGTATGTGGAATACACTTGCTTTTTTATCAACTGTTTGACACTAGCTTAGGGAGCCCCCCCCCATATGTCTCCCCAATTGTCCTTCCGGGACTTCTGAATGACGGGGTGATGCTTGGTGTCTGTGCTCCTGTAATACTGTGATGCATACAATGTGCATAGTTGGGAATGTAATGCCCAAAACGAACTTGGAAGCCCCACCTGTCCAGGAACCAGGTAACTTCCGGGAATGCTGGGAGCTGTAGTTCTTGGGAAATAACAGTGCCTAATGGGAAAGTACGGAGGCCTATAGGTTTGGCCGCCTAACGTATTAACATGTTTTCCCCAACTCATGGCTCGAGGCCATTCCAGCTAGGAAATTCTGGGGAATGGCCAAATTTGATCATCTTTTGGGTCAGTATTTAATATTCAATAAAACTTTAAATTTGGGCCAAAATGGTGGAGTTGGTTTTTCTGGGGAATCACAGAATTAACACTACTAGAAGCTACAGTGGGACCTGTAGGCCACCGAAGAGAACGAAACAGCCCCACAAGCTAGTTAGAAATCCCCTTCCAATAGCTCTGTTCAGCTTACACAGATTTATAGCCCAGCATAGAAAAGAAGGATCCCCCAAAACTTTAAAGTCGAAATCAATATGACTATAGGAAATGTACATATTACTAAAACCACATCTGGTTAATCCTGTCTGCTCTCTGAATCATGCCTGCTTAGTTAATCATGCCCATTCCAGCTTTAAAAACATGCTCAGGCCTGTCGCTTCCTCGGCTGACCATCCCGCCCCTCCCTCAGGTCTCTCTCCTCTCTCCATCTCTACCTTGATCATCAATTATATGCTCTCTCAATTTCTATGTGCTAGACGAATACAAAGCATCTCGGGCTGCGTTACATTGCAAAGCATTGAAGTGTATGAATTTCAGAGATATTAACTAAAGTTCCGTGAAAATAAATAACCACATCGGTGAATTTTGCACAAGGCTAGATGACCGATCATAACCCCATGAGTGTTGAGAATTCGAACACAACAGGACCAGAGATAAATTATATTGGGGCTATATTTAGTTCCCTTAATAGGCGATTCATTGCCTCCCAATATTTGGCATGCTATTCTTTTGACTATCAGGCAAAATTTTTAAAAGTTCAAAGAAGGAGGAAGTGTCTGTAGATAAATTGCCACCTGGTACTCCAACTGTTTTTGTGTTTGATAATTATGGTAATTCATCTTGCAAATTTTGGGGAAAATGGGGAAATCTAACTAAAGATAATGGGCTTCATGTTTTCCTCAAATGGGAACATTTAGTATTCTTAAATTGTTTTCCCCAATTCTGAACGAGAAGTTCCAGGCAAAAAAAAAAAAAAAAAGGAAAAGAAAAGCAAGAAATAATAAATGCATACTAGGTGAACACCCTACTTATTCAGACATATGAGGCATCTAAGACAAGTGATAAAATTGATGATTTACAAGAAATTATTTTTTAAGTTTTGGAAATACTATCAAAATTGGACAAAAATCTTGAAAGATGGGAAATTAATAGCAAAAATTTAGAGATTGTATAAGACTAAAGATAAATTCTCAAGAAACCAACTTTACTCACATTTCTGTTATTTCTCTCTCAATCTTTGCCTCCTCTAACAGAATAATCATTTTTTCCTTTATAGTCATCTCCTTCCATTGTCTTCTGTAGTAACTCCTAAAAGCAATGATATATATATATATATATATATAATGATATATATAGATCTATATATAGATAGATCTATAGATACGTATATATATAGATACATACATAAAGATTGTCATGGCTCCTTTGAAGCTAAAACGTTATATATTTGTGTCTTTATCTTTCTGTATCTACATCCATATATATATGACAGAGAAAGAGGGGGAATCTAATACTCTTAAACAAAAATTGAGCGAGATGAATTCTTTGATTATGGAGTTCCATGATAAACAGAATTCTCTAAAGTTTGTTAAAGAATATCATATTATCATATTGACTAACACAAACAGGATTTTTTACTTACTCTCAAGGCTTTCCTCCAGTGATATACTTCTTCCAGTGAGGCTGTATTACCTAACTACCCAAACCTCCCCAAACAGCACCATCAAGAGTTCAATACTTAAAACACGAGGAATATCTCTCATTAAAACCACCACTGGTTTCCAGAGATAAAACACAGCATTGTCATCCTAAGATAAACACATATATGTTACAGGGAAGACTTTAGGACTACTTATAAATCCTGATTCTTCTATTAGTAAACTTCCATTCCCATAAGCAACAAAAACAAACAATGACAATAAATAATAAAAGAAAAAATCCAAGAGAATTCTGACTGTTAATCCCAAAGACATGAGGAAAAAGACCACAGACCTAAATCATTATGGCCAAATTAATTAAAGCAAGCAGTTAATTAAAACAAGCTTTTTAAATTCATGTACACAGGCTGCCTCCCCCTGAGGTGGGGTTTAAGAGGTAAGAGCTATGGTTTTCATAGCTCAGGGGTGGGAGGTTTCCAAATGAGAGATTTGGCAGGCAAATAGGCAGGTTATAAAAGCAGAACCTAAGCATGACAATTTGATGATAACATCCTTTTGAAACAAAGATATGATTTCAAGGTGGTCATAAGGCAGTCAGAAAAACAGGTGGTCAAAACAAGTGTTCATAATGAATTTTTGATACAAAATCATGATTGCCATTTCCTGGAACAGGCAGTACAGAACCATGTGTAGTTAAGGTTACAGGTTGGGCAAAGTCCCATCCTTGAAAAACAGATTTAATCATAAATAAGAATGAACCTAATTTTTCTTTACTGTAAGATGGCTTTCAAACCTAAGATAGAGGAAGGCTGGATCATTACTGAAACTGTCAAAACTGAATTCCAAATTATTCATTAATTGCTAAACCATCATCTATGAAGTGTAAATAAAACCAAACAGATGCCATATAACTGGAGATAAAGGTTACCATATAGAAAATGTGTCTGCAGTTCTGTGGGCAGCAGAGAAGAATAGAAGTGGGCTGGAAGAAAAGGCTGAGAGGGGCTTCAGGAGAGAGCTAAGGGAACCTGTCTACACCAAGAATCAGGTTCCCCAGTGTAGAGGAATTCTAATCCTCTACATGACTGCTCTGTCTATTTGAGCCACTTGGGATGCAGACATACTCTGGATTACAGTATGATCTTGCTGGAATATAGACATGCCTTTCATGCACACCTTCAATATCAAACAACAAAGATTAGATAAGTTTATAGAAGGAAGCAGCCATATTTGAAAGTGAGATCTAATTGAGTGGCAGGCAAAGTGATGAATCAGAGAAAGATTTGACAGAGTGGGTCAGAGATAGCATATGCCCAAATCTCACAAGAAATGGACAGAGCAGTGCAGAGAAACAGAAAGACAAGAAGGTTTTGTTTTTGTTTCTGATTTTGTTTTGTTTTATTTTGGTTTTTACCAACAGTTTTTTTTTTTTTAACCAGGACAGTTTTACAGAAACATGTTTCAGAGAAAAGCTAGACACAGGTAAAGACAGAATGAACTAGAGAATGAGAAAGAGCGAGAATATTAGAACATATTGCCAAAATGAGGGGAGACAGAGCAATTCAGTTGGAGCTGAAAGAAGCCAATTTGAATCAGTCAGCTTGGAGAGGAGTTTGGGCCAGAACAACTGAGTTGAACCAGCCATTGAGAGTTCAGAAAGAGTTAGAAAGGGTTGGGAGAAGCTCTCATCCTCTCATCTGAGGAAATAAAAACATTACACCCTATGTAGTTGGTAATGTGGTTGGAAGAGTGGATCTGGCAAGTTGGTTGCAGTAAGATAAAAAATAATCTGGAGAGAGAGAGATGAAAAGGGTGGGGACAACATGTCTGTATCAAGAGTTGAAGTCTCTAGTGAATTTAGTTGAGGTATGAGGAGAGGCACATGTAAGAAAATGTCTATTAGCCTGAAGGTGAGAAAGAGTAATGGAAGAAAGGATAATGTGATTCACCTACCTGAGTCCCTGCCAGATGTGCCCACTGGGAGTCCAAGTGAGAAAGTGTTTCTAGGACTGGAGGGATGACACAAAGGAATGGCTGTGGGTTAGAAGGAAGGGTTGAGAGAGTCTAAAGGAAGGAGGAAAACTGGATCCATAGAATGATTTGTGGGAGTCCCTAGGGAATGGTAGCAGGGTGACAGGAACGGAATCTGTAGGCAGTCTGCTATAGGGGCTGGGATGAGACTGAAGAGGTTGTAATAAAGAACAGAAAGGAGAGGGAAGATTGCTTACCTGAGTCCAAGTCTTCTGTGTCCACTGGGGGTCTCAGATGAAGAGTGTTTCTTTGTGTGACTCTGTAATTCACACAAAGGAATGGGAATGAGGGCTGAGTGGGTTCTTAGGAAGCAAGGAAATGGGCCACTACAAGGTTCCATGGAGTCCCTAGGGAATGGAGGTATGGCAAGATGAGTGGGACCTGTAAGCCTAATTGTAGATAAAGGAAGAGATAGTAATTGAGGCCCTTTAAAATCATTTTGTATATGTGTGTGTGTGTGAGCGCACACACGCTCTTCCCACCATTTTGGTCCCAGGGATTGAACTCAGTTCATAAGGCCTGGCTTCAAATGCCTTTGCCTGTTGACCCATCTTGCTAGACTATAACCAAGTCCTTAAAGAGAGATTTAACCAAGCTCCTACTCTAGGATATCCAAACGAAAATCTCTTTATCAACTTTGCTCATAAGAAAGGGAATGTGTTGGGAATGATGATCCAAAAGCACAAAGAAAAGCATAGGCTTCTGTGGGAATTGAGTCAGCAATTAGACCCCACATGCAGAGGGCATCTTCTCTCTGTGAAGGCCATTTTTCCCTCTTGTGTTTCTAGAAGTTGAGGGAGTCACTTTATGGTTTCTTCTCACCATCTTTATCCACTTCATAGAACTTTTGCTAAATTCACATTGTATTCTCCATTACTCAGCATACCCCTAAGTTCTTATGAGATACTCTTGCTTTCATCCACAGGCGTTTCCTGGTATACTGTACCTGTTAATACCTTACTCCTTTTACCAAACAGACTAAAACAGGATTGGTGAGAGCAACTTGTGCCCTGTTCTATGATGTTTCATATTACATAAACTGTTTGCTTGCTTGTTTCAGACTGCCTAACCATAAGACACTTCATTTTACAAATAGCTTTTGTCTCCATTTTAAAGATGGAATATGACTGTGCATCTGGGTTGACATGTAAAATGAAACAAATACTTAGTATCACTGATGCATCAAAAGTCTGATTAACAGTTTATTTCTGTGAGAAAAGGAATACTGCCTTCTAAATTCAGCAGGGTGAGCTGGGATGTAGAGACATGTGTCATATCAAGGAAACTATAGATATTCAGACCAAAGTAAAAGGGTACCTCCCTCACCTAAACCACATAAAAGATGGAGACTAAGAACTGTAAGTTCCATGACCCCCACTAATTATCATCTGACGTGTGTGTGTGTGTGTGTGTCCAACTGACTGTCCCCTGGACTTCGGTTCAGCTTGTTCTTCACTGGACCTGCAGTCCATCCATTTACCCCTTAATTCTTCTGGATTGAGACTTCCTTTTTCAACTTTATAGCTACACTCATCTCTATTGCTTCACACTCAAACCTATGACACTCAAAAATGCCTTGTCCAGCACCTTCCATGCTGCTTGATTTCAATCACCTTATCAATAAAATTCCATTTGCATTTTTATCAACCTATTTCTGAAACCTTTTGAACTTTGCTGATGTCTCTTTAACTCTTGGCTGTCACTCTGTAACCTACATATATACAAATGTATATGCAGATGTGATGTAGCATGATAGTGATCTGAGAGTGACTATTAGTGCTTAATATTGCAGTCAGAGGATCTGCATTTGCCTTGGCTGGGGTTGCCAAGGAAAGCGAATATATCTGGCAAATAGCTGCCATTAGAATCTCCGTGCCTCGTGACTCTACTGTTATTCCATAAATTCTGGTATTACAGAAAGATAAAAATGTTTCTGATGATATAGCATGCTTGCAAAACAGATAAACATGAGATTTCCCCCACAAGAGACATGTTGGAAATACTCTGTGAAAGGGTGAACTTATTTAAAACAGTTCAGGAGAGTTTGTAGTTCCGTCTACCCTTGGGATAATCAGGAGTGCTCATTAGGTTGAGGTGAAAAATAGAGCACACTATTTAGCAAAAAACAAAACAGTCAACATTGAAGTTACTATGAGTTTGTAGTTAAGATTACCAGTGCCCACATAAATGCTGGGTGAGTGTGGCACCCAACTTGTACTTCCCCAAAGTGGGAAGAATAGATGGGATATTACTGAGACAAGTTAGTCTAGACACATCAAGGAGCTACAGCTAATGTGGAAGAGCCTGCTTCAATATGTAATGAGGCAAGTGATCAATGAAGATACCTGATGGCAATCTCTGGCCTCCACACACATACACACATATGTCCCTCCTCATTTATGCCTCTACACACACATGAATATGGATATATATATATATATACAAACCATAGATTAATACACATACAAAAAAATAGAAAAATCTACATGAACTAAATCAACAGTCTCAGAATTACCAGATGACATACAAATCTATAATAACCCATTAAAAAATCCCAGAACATTCTAAAACAAATGCTAACATGTCAAAATATATTAGCCTAGCTGCTGAAGCACCATGAAGGTCTGCTCATCTTAATAGGATATGATCTGCTCATATGGCAGGACAGAACTGCCTATCTATGACTCAGGTTCAACAAGAAAGGGACACCTGACAACAGAAATATTTTTAATTCAGTTCCAAAGGGATCTTTGGTTGGAACCTAATACTCCTATACCATAATACTCCTAGTGCCCAGTGGCCTCCTCTGAAATATATACATAACTTAATCTTTGGGTACTAAAAAGAATAATTTATTGGGGGTAAACAGTATTTGGGGGATCCCTCAGCAACAACAGCTCATATAGTATTTTCCCCAAATATAGCTCTGGCAAGCTGCTTTATGGATGACAAGGATAGTTTCCTTTACCAAATGAGCAACATGGAACTTAATAGATTTTATCCAAATTCTTTCAATACATACATCTTAGTGCTTTTTGCTTTGTGGCAGCTTGCCGCATTTCAAGCACTTCCGGGAGGTGGAGAGGTGTTCAGCTTGTCTTCTTGTGATTCTTTCTTAGGGTTCCAGCTAATGGAATCATATTGCAAATGCTTAGGGCAGATACTCTTTTTTTTTTTGAAGTGAGCTCTTCTTAAAATTTATTTTTATACTTGGGTTAAGACTCAACTTATCATTTTCTTGGTAGAAACTTGCAATGAGCCACTCTTTAAGAATATGTTTAATTGATTTTACCCAGCTTTTTCCTTGGATGAGCAGAAGTACTTGCCAAATGAGGACTGAAGGTTAACAGACACCATGAAGAGCAAATACTGTGGGCTGGGGAGGTAGCTGGCTTCATGGATAAAGCATTTGCCATCTAATTGCAAGGACCAGAACTCTGATTTAAGAATCTGAATGGGTATGGCAGCCGCTTGGATTCCCAGCACTCAGAGGGCAGAGGTAGGGGATCCCCCATGGCCACCAGGCTAGACTAGGGAATTGGGCCTGCTCCCTGCTCAGTAGGAGACTCTAGGGCAGATATTCTTGTCTCATTAAGCCAATTTAGAAAAAATTGCAGACACATCTGGAGGTTTGTCTCCTAGGTGATTCTAGATCATATAAAGTTTATAATATTACATATCACACATGCCAAAGGTTTGGGGCTAATTGCAATCTTCAATAACATTATGGTAGATTCTGTCCCAATACAAGAGCCAAAAGAGACTTGGAAAGCATAGCACCTGACTGAGAATTTCTGGACATGTTGAATTAGTTACAAAGATAGCAAGACTCCGCAATAAGACTCACTTTCAAAATCAGGCTTTTGGAGGTACCATTTTACAGTAGCTAAATGAATGCAGCTTCCTGGGCATCCACACAAATGTACTGAGGTAACAAGAAGAATATGTCTCAGTAATAAAATGCCAAGTCATTTGAGTGGTACAAATATAATCTTTAAGTTCTAAACTTTATTCCAAGGCACTCTTGAGCTAATTCAATTAAATTTTCAAAAATAAGTTCTGAGTTCTAACAGCCTTGCACATCTTAATGTGGATTTAATATTTTTCTTACAAATCTGTTCATCACAGCCTAATTACTACACTGTATCTTGTTTCTGAGTCATGACTCATTTGGATGGTTTTTATCATCTCTGTAGGATGTAGTCATAACCAAAACTTTCTTGCAATGGAATCTATTACTTGTCTTCATTTTAAAAATCATACCATAATCATGACATCCAAATATAGCAGCATATATCCAATTAAGCCTACTGTAAGTAGGATGTGTGAATCTTTGGGTTATATTCTATTTATGTAATTTCAATTATATTCCGGGGCTCATATTGTGTGATATGATGCCCAGTTTCCTAACTATCCCATGTGCTCTTGGCTGGCAAAATAAAATTTTTATTTAAAAGTTCTAAAAAAATTAATTTGCTGAGCTCGTGTCAGCAAAATCAAGAAATATACTTACCTAGTAGGGACTTATCTTTGTCCCAGTCTTCAATCGTATCAACAAATTAGAAGCAAGGCTGAGTGACTTTCAAATGGTGGGTAGAGAAAGTTACCGCTTGATGCTCAGTGAATGCTAAGCAAGGCAGACAAAATGAGTTTGTACTTAAAAGTCTTTGCTGATTCTGGGGCTGGTATCCTCTGACCTCCACATGTGTACTGTGATGAATACACATGCATACATGCACACATGCACACATACAGATGACATTCCCTTTATGAATCTTAAATGTAAGAAAAGAAGATATGCAAAGTAGAGGGAGGCAGCTCTATAGTGACTTATACCCTCTTTTCCTGAGAAACTCGAAGTCCCTGCCAATAATGAAGCTAGATGCTATTTACCAGGGCTCCTCACTTGAAAAGAGAGAAGGGAATAGAGATGGCATGATTGACAGGGAGAAGAAACAGAAAGGGGTGAAAGAGACAAAGGAGAACATGATGTAAGAAATAATGGGAGTGGAAATGGCTGGACTGCCAGCCAAAAATCAGCTAAGATGAAGACACGCTCTCCCTTATTGATACGTCTTAATTAGGTGTATCCACTTGAGAGTTGTAAGGCTGGAATTGTTGTCTCCTTCATTCTAAACACTCTTTATCTATCTAAACTCCTGAGATGAGTAGCTATTCTAGTGTTGAATGTGTTGGGGTAGCTTGGTGATGTGGGGAAATGCAGCCCTTGAATTTCCTTGGTTTGACAGCATGCACAGGCCACAAGGTCTGAGCCCATCATGCTCCACAGATAAACTTCTCTTTTGTGAACACTTAGGGTCCCATGATGAAGCAGCTACCTTCTGGAATCCTGAATCCTGAGCAGGATTGAAAACTGAACACCAGTTCTTGGCTTTCCACCTGAAATGGCACATACCACTTCTTTCAGATATAACCACAGTGGTTACTGTGAAATGTAAGAAAGATGACCCCACTTAACTTCAGGGAGGTGGATAATGACCCCCCACTATAAGATGAATTGTAGGAGAATCATATTCTTCTAGATAACAGTGATTTGTGATACTTTTATCTTCCCCATCAGACAATAAAGACCATTCTATACAGAGTCTACCAAAGCCCAACTTGGCAACGTGGTTTACCAGTGAATTTATTCGGGTTACTTACAGGACTATGAATAGGAGTTATGGGTTAAGGATCCTACCACAATTTCAGTGATGAGCCATGGAAGCCGAATCTCTGAAGTGTCCTTCCTGACTTGTTGATATGACTTAATAAGTCACAGAGGGTCTCCTCTGGGCAGCTCAGCATCGGAGAATCTGAAAGCATTTCTGCCTCCTTTCTTCTCTCTAGCAATTGTTTAGTGCTTCTGTAACCTCAAGGAGGGACCTTGTGTATCTTATAAATTTCAGGAACTCTACGAGATTTGTGAAGTGTTTACTTCCTGATTCTCATGAGCTTTCCCTCTCTCTCCTGAAAGAAATGTTTCAACTTAGAAATACCTGAGTCCTAAGAAGCCTGCCTCCAAGAGCAGAGTGTTTCAACTACAAAGAAATGGATGTACAGCAGTTTAGGGTCATTTGAAGCGGGATGTTCCAAGCCAGAGGAAATGTGTTTGGGAAGTGCAATAATCAGTAATATGAGCATGGATAATCAACTCCAGCTCTTCATGAGACATTTGACACACGCATTGTCTGAAGATGACATGTTATTTCTCTCATTGATGTGATGAGGTACCTTACAGAAGCAACTGAAGGGAGAATTTTTGTTTGTTTTGCACCTCAGAGGACACACTGTCCATTGGGACAAGGAAGCAATGACAACTATAACAGCATGGTCTGAGGTGGTAGAAGCTTGCCACAAAGCTTGTTCATATTCTGTGGGCCCAGCAGCAGAGAGCCTGGGGCAGGAACTGTGAGCAGATGTAACTTTCAAGTCTGTTTCCACAGAAACCCAATTCTGCTACTTCATATACCGTAGAGATCCCACAAGGTGTCAAAATGATTCAGTGTCCAAGCACTTGAGCTCATGTGTGGCATTTTATATGCAATGCAAGTATTAAAGGTAGAGTTTTCAACTCTCTAAAGTCAATGGCATCAACCATAAGATGGGCTCAAATGAAAGGTGTGTAAGCTCAACCACATTGAGCTAGACCAAAGTGTTCTCCACTTTCCTGAGAAACAGCCTGGCTGCAGTAACCATTGTGAAACCCAAGCCGAAGTTATTATCTACAGCGAAGTCAGTGAGAGGCTCAAAAAGTGTTGGCTAGCTACCTGATTTTCAAAACTAGTCTTTTCTTTTTAATAAGGTAAATTTTTATGTTTTGCTTATGTTTGTGTACCATGTGTGTTGTGCGCAGTGCCCATGGAGGCCAGAAAAGGACATCTAGTCCACTGGAACTGGAGTTACAGATGGTTGTTAGCTACTATTTGGGTGCTAGAAACTGAACTGGGGTCCTCTGCAGAGGAGCAACTGTTAAGAACCATCTCTTATAAATAACACGAGCCATATCATTAATTATAAGCAGCCCTTACAAGCAGTGATGTTAAAAGCACATAACTAAAAGCATACACAGGAAGCTAAGCTCAGAGGGAGTTATTTGGGTTTCCTTTACTCTGAGTACGGTACTCTGACAACTAAGAGCTGTATTTCCCGTTTTCTTTGTAGGTACTGGGAGTTTTGGCCACAGTTCCTGCTACCAACAGTGATGGAAGTTATTACGGGAACTTTGAAGAAAGCTCTAGAAGGCAGCCACGGACTCGTACCTTTCCCCTCTCCTCCTAGAAAGCGGTGGATGATGCTGCATGTTGGAGAAGAGCCAGTTTACAGCTGAGAGCCACAATGAGACTGAACCCGCCATGAGCCCGTGGTGCTCATGCACCAGTCCTGGCTTGCCCACCTCCTGAAGTTTGTTCCATGAGGAAAACAAATCTCAGGCCCAGGAAAGTGCTCTTCAGACAAAGACGTCTACTGCCAAGCTTGAGCATTCAAAGTCAACGCCCAGGACCATTCCAGTGGAGAGGACAGACTCTTGCAAGTTTCCTCTGACTTCCACACAATGCACTCGCGCACACACACACAAACAAATACACACACACAAAACACACAAACACACACATATACATACACACAAGCATACAATACACACACAAACATAAACACACATATATAAACATAAGCACACACATGCACATACACACCCACACACAAGCATACACATATGCACACCCCAAACATACACACACATACAAACACACACACATACAAATATGCCACAAATGTTACACACACAAACATACACATATACATAAACATATACACACTACAAACACACACACAGATAAGTGTAATAATCGCTTCCAGAACAATTCCGTGTTCTGTTCACCCCCTTTAGGTATGCATCCTGTTGTGTGCTGCTGAACTTCCTGGGCAGTCCTGAGCTTGTGGGAGTGTAATCAATTCTGAAGGACAGAAAAGACTCGCTGGAGAGTCTTTGGAGCCACAGTTTGGAAGCTGCTCATTTTTCGTGCCCTGAGACACCTTTTAAAACTATAGCAGCAGCAGAACATTCTTTTTCCCTCCTCTGACTAACTACTTACTTTCCATATTGCCCAGTCTCCTGTGACTAGGGTCTGTATATCAAAAGCCAAGTGAAAAGCCTGAGCAGGCATGGCAGCTCTTCCATGTGGTGGTGATTGTGAGCCTCATCAGGTGGATTTTATTGATCATGTGGCTTTGTCATGGG
Organism: Pachyuromys duprasi; assembly: GCA_028658305.1. NCBI lineage: Eukaryota > Metazoa > Chordata > Mammalia > Rodentia > Muridae > Pachyuromys > Pachyuromys duprasi. Next base: position 4,742,352 of record CM053766.1, on the reverse strand, counting down.
ATTTTACATAGGCATCCTCTAAGCCCTCTTCCATCTTGTCACTTTAGGTGCGACTGGCACACCCCCCCTACCCCCCCCCCCACGTTTACACCCGTCTTCACTGATGCAACCTCTGCAGAGACTATTGATACGTAAAGCAGGTATGACCGCCTGTGACACTGCATAGATTCCTAAAGACATAGGGGAATTGTCAAACCAGGAAGGGTCAATGAAGAGGACAGTGGTAGTCAGGCAGAGTTCAGCTTCTGGAGCTACCAATGAAGAAGCAGGTGCCTAAGTGACAACCCATCTGCGTTGTGTGCTCAGTGCTTCCAAATGTCCCTAAGATTTTTTTTCCTGCTTGTGTGTCTCCACTTAACGTGTGTACAGCCTGGTTCCAACCCTAGTGCTGTGAGAACAGAGGCAGCTGCACATTTTCTTCCAATTACAGAAACATTACCCAATCTCCATAGCATTTTTTCCTTTATTAGGTTTTGTTCTGGGTGTTTTTTTGTTTTGCTTTGTTTTTCTGTTTTTGTTGTTGAAGCTCAAATCAGGGGCCTCACATTCCACTGAGCTGTATGCCTAGCTTGTTTGTTTCTTGTCTATTTTTCTTTTCTTGTTGCATACAGAGTCCTCCACAGAGAAAATGATTGAATTATTTCTAAGTGAAAGAGATGGAAATGAAAGAATAAAGCCCTGTAACAAAAGCAGCATGTTCCTAAAAGCATGTATGTACTGATGATGTGAGAGTAGAAGCCAGCCAGACCAGGGGATGAAGATAGCTAATGGGAGGGAGGTGGAAACGCTGAGAAAGGGAAGGTTGCAGGATAGGGGCTACATGTTCAAAATCTGCTACATATTTGCATGACAATGGCAGTGCATGGCCACATGTCCTTTCTCTCCCTAAGAAACAAACAAACATACAAAAAAGGAAATGGAAAAGAAAAAGCAAATCTGACTTCAGTGTGTTCCTGGGCAAACATAAAGATGTTCAGGGATGTCTCTCCCTGATGCCTTAATGGTTTCATTGTTGGTATGTGTGTAGTACAGATATCACCAATTAAAATACACTGTACTGAAAAAAATGTGTGTAGCTACTAATGAAAGGTCGAGTTGAAATTGTCTCAGAGAAGCGTCTCATGTAAGGTTTGCTGGCACTTTTCTTTGATCGTAAAAGATTAGTCACAGAAGTGAAGGTCCAATTATACCTGCTCAAGAGAGATCAAAGTTTCCTGAATGCAGCTTGCTCATCGATGGGGAGGAGAGATCTTTATTTCAACACTATGCTTTGTTTATTGTATCTTATTTTATTTAACTATTCTTTGATGGGGCAAAGGTTATGATGCTCAGGGTGCTGTCCAAGGCTGCAGAAGGCAAGTGTCCATTGTCACAGCAATAGGAATTTAAGATTAGTTTCTGCTCAGGGAACAGGGAGAGGGCTCGGCTGGCAGAGGGCTTACTGCACTACCGGAAGACATAGGTTCTAATCCTAGAATCCAAGTAAAAGCCTTGTCTCGGGGAAAGACCCTGGCTCAAAAAAACGAGGCATAGGATGACAAAGAAAACACCCACTGTCAACCTCCAACCTCCCCATGTGTACACAGATCAGTTTGAGCCCAAAGAGATGTGTGAATTTAGTCTGTTTAAGTCTTCATGTGTGGTGGAGGAGAAAACCACATCACATAATTTTAATAAAATGATTCCTGGATAGTGGCCCTCCCAGGCTGCCTTAAGAACATGCAAATTGTCTTTGTAGAAGGCTCGTTTCATCCGGGAATTTCAAGGCTTGTCTGCCGCATGGCATAAATTGCAACGTACGTAAGGAAGCAAGCCGCCTCCGTGCAGTGGAAGCCCCGGGGCATTCTTCTAAAGAGAGGCGAAGCCACAGAGAGGGCATATGGCTCTATCTTCTCCCTCCTTGTGGAAAAAACTATTTGAAGCTGATTGAGGCTCTGAGCATTCTCCCAGGACTTGGGCCAAGGAAAATAGGATGCTAGAAACTATGCTATGCTCCCTATAGACAGGGAGGGCTGAGTTGTAAGAATAAAAGGCAATTATAAAACCTTATATGAAGAGATCAACTCCATCCATATGTCAACCTTTTGGCACTGTCTTTCACTTCCTGGCAGAAAGGAAAGTAAACTTTCTCTGGAGGGCAATGATGTCACTGAGAGCCTCAGTGAACTCTGTCACTTTTCAATCACAATGGTAAGCCTCATATGAAAATGAAAAGACGTACAAAAAGGTGTAATAAAAAGGGCAATAATGAAAAAAATAAATTATATGAATGAATTCATAGGAAAAAATAGCAGAAAAAGAAGAGTAAAGAGCAAAATGGACTGTTAAAAAGACAAATAAAGGTAAATGAATGTCAACCGAGACTCTACAGCAGATGTCCCAGCCAGAAAACTAATGACATGATGACAGATGTGTAAGATGACTTACATATAGACAGGAGCTCTGCAGTAGGCCTTCCAGCCAGAGAACTCTCCCTGCTCCATCCTGGGGCAGGTCCACTGTGGAGCCCTGCTGATTTTAAATGGGAACACACGCTCCGAATCAGAATTAGTAGGACTAACCCCTCCAAATTGCCTATTTTTGTACCAGGTGCCCCTGTTGCAAACTAGTTTAAACTGTTGAGATCAGGGAGGCACTGATGTTGGGAAAGACCAAAGTTCAGGTCCTCAGGACCTGTGTAAAAAGCCAGGTGAGGCAGCAGATGTCTATGACTCCATTGTTGGGTTTGGACTTGGGTGGAACACTGGAGATCTTGGAAAAGGCAGGCTAACAGAGTCAGTGTAGCTAGGCTCAGCGAAATGCCTTGACTCAAAACATAATGTGGAGAGCTAACAAGGAACAGCTAAATTAACCCTTGGCCTCTGCACACATGTACACATGCATACAACTACACACAAACATGTACACATAAACCTCGGGGGTGGGGGACTATTTCTGTATAATAAGTGTGAACTTCTCCTTCCAAGGTGAGTTATTTCCTGTTGTGAATAACTGAAATAATAGAAACACTTCCAAAATAATATTCTCTATGCCCCCCAACTTCAGCCAGCTGGCCCATGTCCATCCATCCACTACAGCTGAGAATGTAATGTGGAAACTTTGCATCAAAGATTTGGAACTAACAACTAACGAATTTAGAAAGGCATGAACTTGAGAGAGAGAAAGGAAGATGGTAAAGATAGGAAAGGAAAGGGATAAAATTATGTAATTATATTTTAATTTCAGAAAAATAAAAAAATATAGGACCAACTTTCTTTGGTGTAGGCAAAATCTGTTACTGCAAACTATGCCCACTTTTCCTTTTCCCTTATAACTTGATCAGAAAAGGAAGGCTCACAATCTCCTCTTAAGATGCTTTGCACTTTTGCAAGTCACTGTTAGTTATCAGCATCCGCTCACACTTACAAGATGCTCTACTGAGAACTGTGGTGAAGAGGAAAGATAATGATTTCAGTCAATCGCTTAAAACCCACTTGGCATGAGTGAGTCACAGAAACCACTAGGCCTTGACCATTCTGGTAAAACACTGGAGATGCTGTGTGGACTGCAGTCCCTTCCACATCCATCAATCACCACCATATACACACACGGCTTTGTATTGTGTTGTTGGGCTGAGAATAAGCATATAGCTGTGGGTGAGCTTGGCAACTTGCATGAACCCAACGTGGAGCCGCAATGACAACACATTAGTATATTTGGGGATGAAAATATAATGTGTACATCACTGGCTATGAGATGGTTATAAATATACATATCTGATTTAGGGGGTAGTAAAACAATGCCACAGGTTGCGTGTTCTGTGCTTGAATGAGACAAAGATGCTGATGTGTGTTAACCTTCTTTTTGTCCCTCACCATACTTTCTCCACGGCACATTAGCACTGAGGTAGCAATTAGCAACAATCTAGCTTCATTACTTTGACCTTGAATAGATCAATCAGTTCTCCAAATCTCAGTTTCCTTGACTATAAAATGGATGGTATAACATTACCTACCTCATTTATTTATGAGATCTAAATGAGTTACTCCTCATGAGCGACTTCATGTATGATAAATAGCAAATACTTTATAATAGCATTTTAAAAAAACAAATGTTGGGGAGGAGGTCCTCCCCCGTTGGTGGACTTGGAGGGGGTGGGGAGGAGTTGAAGGAGGGTTGGAGAGGGTGGGAGGGAATGAGGGAGGGGGCTACGAATGGGATGCAAAAAACCTAACCTGTGATTGATATAAAAATAAATAAATTTATAAAAAAACAAAAAACAAATGTTAATATTTACTAAGAAATATAAGGTGGAGTTTTAAACATGAATTTCACCCACAAACACTTTAATCATCACCAATTTCAATAGTGACAATTACTAAGTCAGTTTCTACACCAATATCACAAACACTTTAATCATCACTAATTTCAACAGTGACAATTACTAAGTCAGTTTCTACACCAATTTCCAAAGCATAAAACTTTCTCCTGATTCATATTCATTCCTGGTTAGGCTGTACTCAACTAAGAATATCTGTGTATAGGGTATCTTTGTGTAGTAAATGTACTTAAATAATACTAACAGCTATCACTTTTTTCTTTAGCCAATTGGATATCTTACATATATTTAAAAATAGCTCACTGTGGTCAAAGAAATTGCACATCAGAAAGATATGACCACTGTAATGAGTACAAGGAAGAAGAGTTCTTTCTACACAGCCATCTTAGATCTGCATCAGGCTCTGTTGTCATCTGTCAGCAATGACTCACAGCACCTTGGTTTTGGTCTGCTGTGCGTTGCTTATGCCAGGAATCTTGTTTTCTAAGACTTGCTTTCTTGTGTAGTTTTGGGTTAGCATTTGCCAGTGCAACCATGCAAACAACAGGTTAGAATGAAGAAGGGCTTCATTCTAGGACATTATAGCTAGCAGGCAGCATAGCCTTACAGTTTTCTCCACAAATTCCTACTTGGCAGTATGTCAAGACCTAGGTCTTTCCCCAAAACTCAACAGGTACTTTTTGGCTCATTCAGAGATATCTTTTAATTCATCAGTAGCAGTTCTCAGGACCTCCCAGCCACTCTTCCACTGGACATGCACTGACAGGGCACCGCCAGCATCCGTGTCTCCTTTATTGGTACAGTGAGATTGAGAGTTATTTTCTTTTATTGGCTGGGCCAAGACAGAAAGACAAAATTAGGAAATGAGGAATAGATAAGGATGTCCCTCTTGTGACAAAAGTTTAATAAAATGTATAAATCTCTTTCAGCAAATTTATAAATTTCAGCTCATTCATTTTAAGGTCAGAAACAAGATAACAATGTGCATTTTTACTGATACCATTTTAAAAACTAGCCAAGAAATTAAATGATTTAGAGAGATTACAGGTGAAGAGAAAAGTAATCATGACTTTGAATGATACAAACATTTATATTAAAAAGGTAACCTGAAAGTTATATAAAGAGATAGAAGTGAGAGTGCATTTATAAATGAGAAATAATATCACTTTAAACTATCAGTAGATATGACACATCATTCAAACAGAAACAACTTACTCCCCATAAACAAAGGCATAAACAAATTAGTATATAACTAGTATAATGTCCCTGGGGTAGAAGAATGGAACTGATTTCTGGTCCCTCTGACTGGGATGTCACCATCCAAGCTCACATCCAAGCTCGGCTTCTCTCATGGAAGAGGGCAGGGATTCAAGGACAGAAGTAGTGTGCAAAACACTTCTTTAGTTTCTTTCCAGAATTATATAGGTCATGCCTACTCGTAGCCTACTGTCTGAACGGCATTCAAAGGATGGTGCTGTGCACGCTAGCCACAAGCAGGCATTCCAGCTTCCCACAGTTCTCTGGACAGATGGAAGGTGAGAGACTTCTTCCCAGGGACACTGAGTGTTCGCTACATTTTATCTCCCATTTTCCTTTGACTTTTTACTTTTTACTTTTAAAACTGAAACAGAGTTACCCCCACCTCCCCTCCTTCATTTCAGCTTTCTTAAATTATCACAAAGGCCTTGGGAAATCTTCATTACACTCTCAGGATTCAGAAGAACCAAATAACTTGCTCAGGTTGTGGAAACAGGGTTGTAGCAGCGAAGCCCACTCTGGCATAAACAGTATCTAACCAGGTACCAATGGTTGTAGAGAAGTGGCTCAGGAAGTCAATTCACATCCTGAAACATAAACTCCACTGTAACTAGGAAAGTTTACACATTAAAGAAGCCCAGACAGGGAAATTTCTGCAGTTTATCAGTTATTCTTCCCAAAGTTTACCCTTCCAACACGATTTTTACCATTTATTCCATAATTAAAAACTGGCAAATAATAAAATACTCTCATGTGTAGAAATAAATTAATAGTTCTCTGAGTCTAAATTCTATTTTGTTTTCTATTTCATACTGAGACTACTTTCTGTTCAGTCAACAGTAAAGTTGACTCTAACATCTAGTTAACTGTTAAGCTGTGATGTTAAAGACATTTAGCAACATTTGGGCTCAAAATGCTCAAGAGTATATTTAGTGTACACTTCTCTTTCAGGAACTCACTAACTTAGCACCATGCTGGCACTCTTGGTTTTCCGACCCCCAGAACAACAGGAAAGGAAATACCTGCTCAGTCATGACTTTGATTGCATTATAACTGCTGGATCTAAAAAACAGATAAATGAAGAGCACCTGTTGTAGAACAATTTTTAACATTTAATATCGATTATAATACAATGGTTATTTCTTATCTGCTGTTATTGAAATAAAATACACAGACACCTGTCAGAATTTTGATGAGCCTTAAACATTAGGGCTGCACAGATGCTAACCATATTTTGTCTATTTTGTTTATTATCTAAGTGATTTTATCTATTTCCCCAGTCCAAGTCCCCATAAACACTTGCACACTTTCCATTTGGACTGCTTTTCTCCACCATCCCAGTCCTCAGAGCAAGCTTCTCCTGGCTATGCGCCTCTGGTTCACGCTAACCCTTGGTGCCATACTCCTTTCTTTCTATTTTTCTGCACTTCTTCCTCGTGGTCCTCCTTTGACTCCCCCCTCCCCAAAGCCCTCAAACCTAGTTTCCACCTACCTCTCTCCTGCCCAGCCCAGGTGTAGGCAACTTTATTATCCAATAAGGGATAATTTGGGAGGCAAGGTTAACACCACATCATTTGGATACAGGAGAATTTGCTCACAAGTATCTTGGGGAGCAAGCGATTGACATTGGAATATATAGTAATATATAGTAGCACCTGGCTGAGAACATGAGCTTTCTATACACCTGAAAGGGTGCTTGTTTGTTGGCTTGGTTTTTTTGAGGGTAGAAGGAATGATAAACAATGAGGTAGCCATTCTCACTAAGCTTAAGGGTTATGGTCTAATATGATTTCAAGTTTCTGCATACAAAAAATGAAGCAGCTCTTCTGATATCTTGAGAATATCTTTATGTATTTTTCTTGCCAGTTTACTTTACCATTTATCAGTCAAAAGTCTCTCCAGAGTTAAGTCATTATTCTTTCCTCTGTTGACTTATCAGTTTAAGAAATAGATTAGGAAGAAGACAAGATGTTCTGAAAGAAGATTAAGCCTCTTCTCTAGGGTCTTCCTTGTTGTTTAGCTTCTTCCGGACTATAGATTTTTAGTATGTTTATCCTAAATTATATGGCTAATATCCACTTATAAGTGAATATATACTATATGTGTTTTTCTGCTCCTGGATTACCTCTCTCAGGATGATCTTTTCTACTTCCATTTTATTTACCTGCAAATTTCATGATTTCCTTGGTTTTAATAGCTGAGTAGTATTCCATTGTGTAAAGGTACCACAATTTCTGCATCCATTCTCCAGCTCAGGGACATCTAGGTTATTTCCAGATTCTGGCTATCATGAATAAAGTTGCTATGAACAGAGTTGAGCAAATGTCCTTGTTGTATACATGAGCGTCTTTTGGATATATACATAGGAGTGCTATAGCTGGATCTTGAGGTAGCATTATTCCTAATTTTCTGAGAAAGTGCCAGATTTATTTCCATAGTGGTTGTACAAGTTTACATTCCCATTAGCAATGAAGGAGGGTTCCCCTTCCTCCACATCCTCTCTAGCATGTGTTGTAACTTGAGGGTTTTGTTTGTTTGTTTGTTTTGTTTTGTTTTTTATATCTTAGTCATTCTGATGGGTGTAAGGTAGAATCTCCGGCCTCTTTTGAATGACATTTCCTGGATGACTAAGGACGTTGAGCATTTCTTTAAATGTTTCTCTGTCATTCGATATTTCTCTGATGAGAATTCTCTATTTAGCTCTGTACCCCATTTTTGAATGAGATTACTTGGTTTGTTGGTGTTTAACTTCTTGAGTACAGGTTAGACATCGAAAGTAGGAGAACAGGGAACAGGACAGGAGCCTTCTACAGGTGGCCTCTGAAAGACTCTACCCACCAGGATATGGAAACAGATGTAGAGACTCAGCTAAATTTTGGGCAGAGTGCAGGAAATTTTATGGAAGAAGGGGAAGATAAAAAGGTCTGGAGGGGACAGGAGCTCTACAAGGAGACCAACAGAGCCAAAAAATCTGGGCTCAGGGGGTCCTACAGAGACTGATCGATCAACCAAGGACATTGCATGGAGAGGACCTAGAACCCTGTTCAGATGTAGCCCATGGGCAGCTCAGTCTCCATGTGGGTTCCCTAGTAAGGGGAGCAGGGGCTCTCTCTGAAATAGACTCAGTGGCTGGCTCTTTGATCACCTCCCCATGGTGAGATAGCCTTACTAGGCCACAGAGAAAGAGGATCCAGGCAGTCCTGATGAGACCTGATAGGCTAGGGTCAGATAATAGGGGAGGAAGACCCTCCCCTATCAGTGGACTAAGGGAGGGATGCAGGGGAGAGGGATGAAGGGTGGGGCAAGGAGGAGATGAGAGAGGGGGTTACAGCTGGGATATAAAGTGAATAAACTCTAATAATAATAATAATAAATTTAAAAGAAGACAGGGTGTTTCTTCAAACATGTTGGATGTAGCTTCATTTTTCTAATGTTTAAACACTGAGAAATGGGCTGGCTTCTATTTAACTTTTCTAGACTTCAGCAGGATGGATGGTCAAGGACATTTGTGGTCAGTTTTTACTCTCCACTTGCTTTTCTTTCACAGAAAACTCCTAATATCCTTGACTCCTTCGATGATTTCATCTTTCCTAGAAAAGCTGCATGCTTTCACCAGCCACCTCAGAACTTTGTGGCTTAGTGTAAGTAATAAAATTTCTAGCATATCTTCTGAAGGATAGTGAACATAGATATTCTAGTAGATCATATGTTCTTAGCTCTTAGTAACTTCTCCATTTTATTTTTAGTTTCACTGTAAACCTATGGGTTTGACTCTATTGGATGCTCCATATGAGCTGAAATTCACACATTTGATTTATCAGTCTATGGCTGGCAGACTTAATCTAGCCAAAACACTCGCGTGTCTGTCCCACGGTGACACACACCACCATAGTTCCCAGTATTTGTCCCCTCTCATGCTCACTTGTCACCCCACCTCCCACTGGTTTCTCTTGATACCCTGGAGTTGTCTCCTTGCGCTTTTACCTGAAACATTTTTTAAGAACAAATTACATTCTACATACAAGAGACAAATTCAAGATTTGTCCTTTATTTCATTCTCTTGTTGTTACCTGCATGCTGACCAAATTGTCTTAAACACAGAAGCATCAGGAGTGCTGTTGTACCTTAATTTCTGGGAGAATCTCCATATAATTTCTAAAGCAACTGCCCCACTTCACTCTTCTCCCAGCACTATGTGAAGACTCCAATTTCTCCTCAGCCTCACCAACACTTGTTATTTTTTCTATTTTGAAAAATGATCATACTACCCAGAATGAACTGATATCTCACTATAGTTTTTATTCATATTTACCTGACAAGTAGTGAAACAGATTTTGCATGCACTTCCAAGATACCAGTTACTTGATAACCAAGCCTTCTCACAGACCAAGAAATTTTGGTCTTTGAGATATTCATAGAAACAGGGTTTGTGTACAGGCAGCTGAACCCTTTGCAGAGCCTTTTAAAATGTGTCTGTCCATCTGACGGGCATAGTTTGGAAATTATCCAAATTTAAATGGTGTTATGTCTTGAATGGCAATACTACTGGGTTGAGAAGTACTTACAGGGGTCGTAGAGAACATCCTTACGTTGCCTGGCATGTGGGGCTAAGGCAGAGAGGGCGTGAGACAGCAGCCGAGAAGATAAGGTCACCCTGAGGGTCGGCAGTGCCCCCAGGATGTGGTACAGGAAGTACTTTTCTCCCTGACAGGCTGTGCTGTTCCTGCTGCCGTCATCCGTGCACGTCCCAGCATCTTGAGTTCTTCAACACGGACTCACACCAGTGGCTCCTCAGGAGACATCTGGGCCTTTATGCCGAGCAGTTAACAGTTTCCTAACTTCTAAGCATACCGGTGGCCACTGTGAGCCCACCTCGGTTCTGTTATAGATTAGTCCAAAAAGTGGTAATAAGACACGTCAAAACCAGTCATGGCGGCATGCTCCTTTAAGGCCAGCACATGGGAAGCTGCAGTAAAAGGATTACTCTGAGCTCCAGATCAGTCTGGAGCACATAGTAACACAGTGAGTTCAAAGCCAGCATTTCAAAACACCAAGAAAACGGCTACCACTTCAGGCCCACCTAGCAGATTCCTTTAGGTTTCTAGAGAAAATTCAGAAGGCCAAGGCATACTTTAGCTGTATAAGTTACTGAGTATTGTGAACCAAAGGGATATACTCTAGGGTGACTGATCCAAGGCAGAATGTCCCTGGGATTAATCCGGCACAATTATTCATTAATTCAACAGACGTTTCTGGTTATTCTGAAGAAAATTATTTTAAATTGTGCCTTCTGGGAACCCGGTGTGTGGGAGGAAGCAACAGCTTGTGAATAGCCCAGCATTTGTTGCAAAGAACCACGGTCATTTAAATGTCAGCCCTTGGTGATAGCCAAGGGCAACACACGAGAAATTAAACTGACAAAACATCTGCTGAAGGAGGCATTGCATGGCTATCCATGCAGATTTATTGATGAGAAAGCTCCAGAATTGATGGATTTGTTCTTTCTTTTTCATTCTTCTTTCTTTTCTTCCTTTTAATATCTTTTAGAACATTCAGTGTATGTGTGTGTGTGTTTGTGTGTGTGTGTGTGTGTATGTGTGTGTGTTCATGTGCGCAATTTGTGGAGGACTGCTTGCGGGAGTCAGTTGTCTTGGTTCCAACAGGTGGATCCTGGGGATTGAACTCAAGTTAAGATTGACACCACAAGAAACAAACAGGACACACAGACTGCCCTGCCTTCTCTCTCCCTCCTTCCTTCTTTCTCTCTCCTCCTCTCTTCTCTCCTCCTCTCCACTTCCTCCCCTCCCCTCTCTCCTGCACATTGCACAGAGAGTTCCATGAGCTAGTGACTCTACATGCTTACTGTGAAAGCCAACTAGGAAGGACTGCTGTTCTTTGGCTACAATATGAGAGGTTTTTCAGAAGCGCTTGTTTTGACTATAAAGAATTTTGCCTTGATTGCTTTGCTCCTCCTGGCAGTAAGGAAACCTGCACTAGGAGGTCTGACAGTCAATGGAGAGGATCTACAGGAGCACAAAGTGCCATCACTCATTCCAACATCATAACTAAGGTTAAGCAGTAGGAAAATGTGGACACTGGCAATCAAACTATACAAATCATGTTTATTGGTAAGGCTCTTAAAGGCCATTGGAAGCTCCCATTTTTGAGAAAAATATTTTCCCTGGCACCAAGGACCCAAGGCTGGGATTAGTGATCAGCTTGGCACAGGACATCAAGGATCCTGCCCAGAGCGCTTCTCACATCTTTTCTTGAAATGCTGCACTTAATAGGAACCGTGGTGCCCCCCGCCCCTTAAATCTGAAGCGGCGCCTGCCAAAAAACCTCCTAAATTTATGAGTACTGTGTGAGAGCAGAGAGGAAGACTCAGCATGCCCATTGTGAGTAGGAAATCAGGCAATCAGCATTCATGGAATGACTGTGTAAGAGCAAAATTAACCACTTGGGAAAAAAGGACTGAGGTTCCTCAGCCAAAACTTACCATTAGGGCTAATTCAGTACCCACGCTGCTTCCAGAACCCCGACATTGATCTGAGCGTTGTTGAGTGTTCACTGGCTGCTCCTAACAGTGAATTTTCAGTGACTTGCAATCCCTGAGCTCCGGAAAGTCGCCCAGGTTCGCCATCACAGAGGGCGGGGCTGAGAGCTTCGCAGACTGCAGTTTCTGACTACTGCTCTGAGGGGACGTAGTGGTGGTTCGCGTCCCCTGCATCCAGTAGCTCCGTCACAAGGCGACGCACTGGCACTAGCGCACTCCGGGGCCACAAGCAGCTCTCTGGTGACACCTTGGTCTTCGAATTGCATTAAAATGGGTAATTTCCAAGTAAACCAGATGGGTCGGTTTATATCACGTTGGGATTTGAGAATGTAAATTTGTACGCCTATATGTTCTCTTTAATATTTTCATGCTTTAGTGGGCAGACACATGGAGGGATGAAAAATCTCACTGGTTTGTAACGAACCACTAATGTAAAATTATGTTGGAGAGGAAACATAGATTTTCTATAAAATTATATAACCACAAGCTTCAGCATTGTTATCATTTATCTAAAACATAAAATAAATACTTTTCTGCTCTTGTTTTTTGTTTTATGCTGGGCTAATGAATAAAATTCATTGACACTAATGGCTTTCTGGGTTTTATTTAATTTATAGGGTAAATGATTCATCATAAAAACAAATATTCAGATAATAGATGTATCTTATTATGCATAAATTTGAAGTGCTATTTTTGCCAAGAGGTATATGTAATTATTTTAAAAATATTACAGCCTCAAAACATGTAGCTATAAAGCAAATTATTTTGAATTAATTAGATACATTATACAGTTAAAGTATTTTTAAAAATGCAGAGATACACCTATGTGAGCTGAAGTGGGGAAACAAGGTCCGGGAATAAATGAGCAGCATGTCTAGGAGGTTTACATAAACTTTTGAGATAAACATCTGTAGCTCAGAGATCAACTGTGTAACCAGAAAAGTTAACACAACTAAATATCCTGTCCTTCATCATTAAAATCAGGCAACAGTTTTTTATTATAAGGTTTGTGGGTGATTAAGAGCATTTTTAAAAAGAATGCTACTCAGAGAATATTATACGGGCTAATTTTTCAGTCACTATCTCTTCAGTGTATTAGAAACCACCACAGGTAGAAATGCAGAATCCAATCAGGAGGCCAAGTTAGCAGTTCTGTCAAGAAAAGAGGGTACACTGAGTGGGGGGAATGGGAAGTGAGGAGCCTTGAATATGTTTGAGAGAGGTTTATGAGTTAAGGCTACAGGACTCAAAGTTTAATTGGACATGGCTTTGTTTCTAGGGGTCTGAAACACTATACAGTTACCCCCGGCCTCTTTATTTTTTTTTCATTTTTGATGTTTATTTCATGCTTTTAAAAAGTTCTTAATCTTAGCAACTACCTCTCTAACCTTTACTTTTAGTGGAAGACCTTGTTGCTGAGTCACTAAGGAAATAGAAGCAATCAGAAGAAAAGTCTAAACTCCTCAAACTACACCTGCCTACTCATCCCCATCATCTGTTCCCACATGCCGAATCATCCTGCTGTTACTGTGGTTACTACACAGCTCATCTCCAGCTAAGCCTTCAACATGTGCACTTTCATCTCCTCCATGTCAATAATCCCACTCACTTTCATTAAGAGGCAAAGATGGAATCGTTTCTCTATCTAAAAAGCAAAACAACAAAATCTTGTGGTCTCATTTTTCCCCACAGCTAACATTTCACTTTGTGCTTTGCTTGGTTTCAAATGAAACTCTCCAGTTGTCTTACTCTTACTCATTTAGTACACCTACTCCAATCACACATGCACCAAACTATAACAACATGATCGGCGTGCTTACTTACACATAGGCCTGGGTGGTAGACTGAGAACATGAAAATGAACTTTAAAGAAAAGTGAAACCCTTAGCCAAAATAGATCACATCAACTGCTGTTACAAAAAGCCGTCTAAACTTTTAATTCCTATTTACTGTGATTGTCGTGCAACATAATGTAGTTGCTAGCAGTTGGCTGGGGAGATAAGCGTTCATATAAAAATTGTAACAACTTTGTTTCCCGTATGTCAGGCTTGTGCGAGGCCTCTCTGTGATCCTGCTCAGAAACACAAGCACCAACAACTATGTTCAATCAGGGATATTTGTGAACAAAACATACATGCCTCTATCCTTTTAGAATCAGCACAAATATAAAAAGCAATCAATATGACATCCGTCACTTTAGAGTTTAGAGCCTGTGTATGGAGGAGAGAAGGAAAGAGAGGCATTCAGACAACCGATTTCCTGTAACTCTCTGTCTTAGTCAGAGTGTGTCCCTGTACATGAGGTGAAATGAAGAGACTGATTACAACCAAACAAGTTTTGAGACCACAGTTACAAATGTCACATAAAAAAATGTACTGGAAGAACACAATTTATCTGGAAAAATAATGATTTTAATAAAACAAGACCCTGTCAATAGATACACTTTAGTTTTCCTAGGGATCCAAGTTCTTGTTTATAAATAGAACATAAATCAAAAGTGATGACTTGGTGAAAGGAATTTAGAATACACTGCTCTTCAAGAAAGTGAATTTATTCATAATATGTCACAACTGCCTTGGGCTGGATTAAAAGCAGTATTGTTATTTGAGTTTGAGTAATAGCAAGGACCTCACTGTAAACCTGAAATTCTTACATATCATTAAAAATAGCATTTAATACAGTGATCCAAGTTTTGGAAGAAACAAAAGATATGTGCTAGAAAATGTTCCATTAAAACAATAACAATTTTTCCTCTGAACTCTTTACAATGACCCTACAGATATCTTTTGGCTTTCAAACAAGTAATTAATGTATTCATGTCGGTTGACACAACATTAGTTCTCTTCTTCTGTGGTCAGATCAAATAGGCACATAAGACATAATAAAAACAATAATGAAAGTCACTCAAAAAAGCACATTTAAAATTGTTTCATTCCTCGTGAAACATCCCAATAACATTTGCACGCTGACATCTGAAAGTTGTGCTCTCTCTAAGCACATCATTTAAATATTAAGATTCTAATGCCCAAGGTGATGGTTTTAGGAAGTGAGGCCCTCTGAAATATGACTAGGTCTTGAGATTAAAGGCCTCAAGCCCTTAAGATAGTAACAGGTGTTTGTATAGTCCTTTGAGGATGCAGTGAAAAGATGTTGTGTGCAAAGCAACCCTGACCATCAGACACCAAAGCTCTTGGGCCTTTATCATGGACTTCCAGCCTGTAGAATTGTATCAATATTCACAAAGGCCACCAGACCATGACGTTTTGTGACAGCAGCTCATCAAATCTATAACAATGTGCATACCCTGATCATCATGTGCACAGTGTTCTGTTACTGTCTCTTTAAGGCTGCATCATCCCATGTGGAAGAAATTAACACCCTGGGGCACTTGAAACAGAATTAATCCAAACTGTGATATGCTGTGATATGCTGTGAGCAAAAAAAGTCACCTCTGATTTTGAAGACCTTGTCATAAGAAGAATACAAAATATCTTGCTGAAGATTTCTGGAGTCCTAAGCCAGACTGTTGAGAGCAGGCAAGAACATCCCTCCCACGACTAGAACAAAAAGGTGTTGGAATGAGTTCAAGCTAATGAGTTGTCATCTGACAATGAGAGAACTGAGGTTGCAGAGCCAAACTAATGAGAAGGAGGAGCCTGCTCAGAGAGAAAGGACCGGGTTCTCCCTCCGGAGATGCTCCAATAAGCAGCAGCCAGCTGAATTATTTGAGAATAGGATGAAGGTTCTGGGTTGGCTGACAAGAGGGCTTCAGAAATCTTATGGTTCCCAGGTTCTCAAAGAAAGGACCACAGAATCAGAAGAACGTGCTAATTTAAGCAGAAGCGTAGAAGTGGGAGAAGCAGCCCCTGCAGGAACACCAAGGAGGCAGTGCCTCTTGAACCCTCTTTCTCTAAGTTTCAGTAAGGAAAGTAGCTTGAGGCAGGGAGGGACACCAACACTTTCATCCTTAGAAGGGCTGGTGAGGGAAGAGAACTGACTCCTGAAGAAGGAGCAGCAGCATGTGGTAGGACCACAGTGCCAGGAAAGGGGCAGAAGGACTGGGAGGACCTGACCTCACAGCCGGAGAGAAGGTTCCTGCCTAGGCTAAACCACACCATCATATTTTGCAGCCACTATGATGCTGGGAAAACAGTATTTCCTCTGGTCTTGACATGGCTGTCGCCTGTATGGAGTACAGGTTGCTATGATGACCTAAGGAATCCTGGTCCCTCGTTCACAGCAATGAAGTAAGCAGAACAAGCCAGTGAGAAATGTGTCTGTAGCGAGGCTGTTAATACTCTCTAGTTGAAGAAAGAGGGTCAGTACAGGACTCTCCCCTCGGATCATAGCCATTGCTCCTTCTAGCACCTGAGCTGCACATCAGAGGTTTTGGGGGTATTTAGGAGGTAGAATGTTAACTGAGGCAGGATTCTGAGATCCTGCTTTTAGATGTCATTGCTCATTTTGGAGGACCAAATGGGGACTTTCAGTGATTCAGGCACCTGTAAATTGCCCTTCCTTTTGCTCAATAAACTCACTAGATCACCAATGTAAGCCCAGTGAAATCATTATTTTGGTCTGTCTAATCTCAATGACCTATCTAATATCAACAGACATTTTTTCACATATTCCCAGAAAAAAATAAGACAACAAATAAGCAAACTAGTTAGGTAATGGTAAGTATCACAGTGATATTCTCTGCAGGTTAATTTAGGAAGAAACACTCAAGGCTGAGAGCAAAAAACATGAGTGTGTTAGGCAAGTCAATCTTTTTTTCTGAACACAAGATATTAATATAAATATAAGAATGTAAAGGGGTCATTGAGCTTAATCATAAAGGCAGGTTTCAAATTTTCTTCAAATTCCACCCATAGATAAAGGCCTTGTAGCCAGAAAGGTGTATCATTTCCAGAACAAATTGTATATGTCACCCAAGAAACAAAACAATACCAAAATCAATCAGATATGGCACACTTGCCAGATTTACAAATAACCATTACTCATGTTGTTCAGATTCTGGTGCACAGTGATCGACATGCAAGATTGCTTAGGTGATTTCACTAGAAATGAAAATCAACAACAGTAAGATGTAACCAAATGAAAACTGTAGAAAACACTATAAAAGGAGAGCTGGGGAGTGCGTGCGAGAAACACTTCGCTCAGTGGTTAAGAATGATTGCTGATCTTGGACACAGGCTCAGTTCACCGCACCCACAGGAGGATTCATATAACCATCCATGACTTCAGTTCCTACTGATGGGACGCAGTGTTCTCTACTGTCCCGCACAGGCACTGCCCACACGCAGTACATGTATATGCACACAGGAAACCGCACACATAAAACAAATCTCTCTAGAAAATTGAAAAACAACAACGAAATTAAAAAAAACAACTAATGAGTACTCATACTCATGAGGAAATTCAACACATGCAAAGAAGAAATTGATGAAGTTAATTTCATCTATCTGGAAGAAATTAACCTAACCTGAAATTAACCCATGTGTGCTGGGGCTCAGTAAAGTAGCATACACACATAACTAGATTAGAAAGGAAAAGAGAGATCTTAGTAAAAAAAAAGCCATTTTAAAATAAGGTAAAAGTAATAGCTGACATCTCTTTGTTTGTTTGTTTTATTTTATTTTATTTAGAATTAAGATCTATGTTATAGAACGGGTCTCCAAACCTCCGAAAACACCAAGCAGAAAATTATAAAAGATAAAACAGGACAAAATCCCCTACAAGTATACCACAATCAAAATGGTGGAAGGGAAGCCAAAACTGGAAAGCTCAGCAATGCCCAGATAGCAAAGCCACATGAAAGACGAACAGCAAAGACGAAATCTGTATATGGCTCAGCCAACCTCTCTGATTTGCTTGCCCATGTTCACTGCAGCCCTCTTCACAATTCTCAGTGGCAGTTGCCTACGTTTCAGTTGATGAATGGACAGCTGTAAAACATGGTACAGGCACACAACAGATTTTAATGCAGCCACAAAGAAAAATTAAATCATAATATTTGTAGGAAAACTGGAACTAGAAATCATGTTAAAGTGCAACAATCCAAACTCATGCTTTTCTCTCATGTGTGGAATCTCGGTTCTAGAATTAAAATCCTATGTGTATGTTTATTGGTCAGGAACACAGATGATCATGAGAAAGAATAGAAAGTACTTAAAGGAGTAAGGAAGAAGCACTGACTCGATACACATGACATAAAACAGATGAGAAAAGTGATAGGCGGGATACCAAACAGAGAAGAGTTTGGGGGTATGTCTTCCGGAAGTAGGTGGGGGGACAGATGAGAGTGAAGTGTATTGACACGCATGCACTAAAATGCCTTAGTGAGAGTGCTAAGGTAGAGCCCAGTTGGTAGTGGCCCTGACTATAACCAACGGATCCACACATCTGCACTCCAGCATTGTACAAACCCATTACAAAGTCACATGCACCTTATCTTTGAACTGGAGCAGGGGGTGTCAAGAGCATCTGAGATTCAAGGTCATGCTACAGTTAATCTAAGGCCAGTTCAACTTGTCTTGAGCCTTGTTTCAAAGCATAATAATCTTTTTAAAAAAGAAAATGTCATCATGAACCCAATTACTTTGCACACTATCCTTAAAAAAATCAATTAAAATCTATTAAAATTAAAATTAAAATTTAAAAAGTCAAACAACAAAAAGAATGAGGAACAATTAAGTTCCTGCAGTTTGTAATATGTTATGTATTCTACAAATAATTTTAAAAGAGAAGTAAAAAAAAGACTTTATGACAAAAAAGTATTCAGTGTTCTGAAGAACAAAGCGAAGACATCGTAGGAAATACAGTTGCTGTTAGGACATCCTCAAAACAAAACAGATGTGAGAAGAAGGACCCACTGCCAGCAAACATACAAGACATTAACTTGCTGTCTTTCTTTCTGTCTGTCTGTCAACCTATATGCACTGCATTTCTGCCATGCTGGAGATTCAGCCCAGGGATTCAGATGCATGAACTCCATCAGAAACCTAAATTCTCAGGCATACAAGACACTTTTAATATAGTTCTCTGACCATAATTACGAGACAGAAACTTGAGCACACACAAAGAAATATACAGTAATATTATAGAATGAAGTTAAGGCTTAAACAAACCTGACAGAGCAGGCAGTATCCCGAAAGAGTCAGATGAAGCAGCTGACTTTGGCAAACACACCTTAGGGGAGCAGCATCCACAATGTGTAGAAGGCTAGACTTGCTTTATGAGGCTTCTGCTGTATGGCAGTTAACTGATTCCTGGTGATCAGGACGTCTGTTATGAATTTTAGAGCAGTAAAGGAAATAAAAGGGAATCATAAACAATTCTCAATCCAAAATAAGACCAAACACATTGTAACAAGGTGCAATGAGAACAAATGGGGAACTGGGGAGTGGCTCCGAGGTCAAGAGCTCTTGCCAGCTTCTGGCACCCATGTTGGGCAGCTAGAACCAGCCCGTAACTCAGATTTAAGGGATCTATCCAACATGCCTGGTCTACAGACTGAGTTCCAGGATGGCCAGAACTAAAACAGAGAAACCCCATCTCAAAACAAAACAAACAAAAAGAAAAAAATATATTGTTTAAAATGGTGGTTAGGAATCAGAGGAGTGTATAGAGCTCCATGGTTGGGCACATGTAAGACCCACGGTTTGGGTCCCCACAACCTCAATAAACAAGCAAACAAACAAATGAGTAAATCCATTGTTTGAATTAATCTCTTATATAGAAACAGATATTGTCAAACTTTTGCTTTTTACTAAGTTGTAAAAAACAAAAAGAAAGCCATCTTTTCTTATGTTACCTCATTCCTCTGTTGAGCCTTGTCACATGACTTTTTTGAATAGATATGAATCTACATCTGTTCATTTATGCAGGACAATAATGTCACAGCTCTGAAACAATTCAATACAATTCAATACAATACTAGCTTAATGAATAAATAAGTATATTTGTACAATTAAAAAAAGAAAAGCCATTAAAATGTAAAGTAATTAAAAGATTTCTTTCAGATAAGCCCGTAGGAACACCTGGGCTACCTTTCCCACACTTTAGAGGTCACAGGAAGGGTCTGACTGCAGCCCCTGCAGCCTTATCATCTGCTGCCCAGACCCTTGCCTTGTTCATGTAAACAGATGGAATGCGAACCACGTTGACTTTGTCGCTGGCTGCCTTGGTGAAGAGTAAGTGTGAAAAGATAATGAGACAGGCTTGATTCATGTGAGGCTAGAGAAGGAGTGATTTAGGGATTCTGTCTCAGAAAGGCCATTATGAAGAGAGACTTCAGGGTCACACAAACTGACTAGTTTCCCGGTTACTCTTATTTTTTCACTGCTAGACACATTTCTTTGCTTTGCAAAGATGCTGTCTCCATATATGCACTTGGGACAATACAATTTCACAGAATTTTTTAAAAAAGAATTTGACTTAAAGAATCAAAGGAAATGAAGTTAAGGCTTCCCTGCTTCTCAAAGAGGCTGTCATTTTAGGGCATTCATATGACCACCGGTTAGTTATCTAGCAAGACTCAACAATAAGATGAACCATGTTTGAGGCAAATGAGAGGTAATTTAAAACCTGTGAGGTATGAGAGATGTTTCACTGAAGGCAATAGGTAGTCTAACCGGGGAGGATGAAGGGAACAATGGAAACTCTTCTGGCCTTTGTCAGTTTTTCTTTCACCCAGTGCTAATAGAGGTGGTGTTCTGAATGAAAAAGATATGTGTGACTGGGTGATTAATAAACGACACCGGCTTGTTTTGGCTCTCAGTTCTAGGAGTTCAAGATTGCAGCAGTATGGCCTCAGCTCTCGTGAAGGCTTTACAGCACGAGAGGGAAGGTGGTAGGTGAGGAAGAGGCAGTACGGCAGGAATAGAGCCATACTGAGCCATGGAGGACAAAGCCACTCCCAACAGCCTGGCTTTCCCACTAGCCAGCCCAGCCCCCACATAGTAGGAGCGTCATGGGAAAAGACAGGAATCCTTCTTAATGGCACAGCTACCCCTTAAGGGATTCATGGCCTCCCAACAGAGTCACACCTTAGACCAAACCAGCACGTGATTTTTTTTCCCCGGTCAGAGACAGCCATATTTGCCCTTGGCAAGGTTTAAATTAGATTATAGCCAGTTTCTGACAACAATTATACTTTAAACTACTTATACCTCAAGCTAAAATGTTTGAGGTGCTCAAAAGACACTGAAAAAATCAGGAAAATGAATTCTGCTGCTCAGAAATACGTGCTCTGTATAAAAATAATTTGTCCTTATAGAATTTTCTAATCACACACTACTCAAGGGTGGAATATTAAGATACATTTTTAAGAAAATCACATTCTAAAATTTTACATTGTTCTAATTGCTTCATGCTTTTCAGTCACTAGGCAATGGAAAGTGATGTGTCAGGATAAATGTCATTTAGTAAATGAAGGGCTTTGAGCGAGCGAGCGAGAGAGAGAGAGAGAGAGAGAGAGGTGGGGTTGATGAGAAGTGTCAAAGCTTCCTTACGAGTATTATTTGGTAATGTGTGGACATGGATCTCGTGGGCAGTTTGGCACTAGAGTTTAGCCAGTCATGGCAGGAAGTAGGAAAGTCTTCCTGCAGACCCCACATCTCACCAGCTTTCATGAGGCCAGGTTGGGAGAAGAGTTTGGCTCATTACTGACATTAAAGACATGGTTTGCACTCATGAAAAGTACAACTAGTCCTCAATGTAATCAGATGAAATGCAATCACCTTGCCCAGGGGTCAGAATAAGTTTTGATATAATTGTCTAAGATGAGAATCACACAAAGATGTGTAACAAGTGGTGATGGACAGATGGCTGTCTTGTGTTGCACTGAATAAGGATGGTAATATGGACTTATATACTTGTATTATCATTTTATGAAACAAAAGTGAGGAAGTTAGCAAACTCCTCTCCAGATGAGAAAGTGTTTGGTAAAGAGAGTACTTTTTAATAATCAATAAGAGATCGAGAGAACAGGGTATGGATCTAACATAGTAGTAGCTGGAGCGAGAGTAGTCTCATAACCACGCACATTCCCAGCATGGTCAAGGAAAAGGAACATCATTTTTCATTACCAATGTGAGATGTGACTGATACAGAACTGCTCCTGTATCTTCCACATGACATTCTATTGGAGGGTAAATACCATGTATGATTATTTCTTTATTGTTCTATGAACTTATTTTTCAAGCATATGACATGCACTGAATGCTATGACAGCTATGAAAAATGAAATCACAGGCTGTGGTTCCTGGACTGAAGATACTTCCACTCTGGGTGAACTGAGGTGTTGAGGAGATCTGTACACAAAATTGAAAAAAATCCATAAATATGAGAGCAAAATTAATCCTGTACAAAGTGCTATGGAATGTCAATAATTCAGTGGACTCATTGTGGCTAAAATTAGAGAAGCTAGTGGCAGGGATCAGACAAATGTTTAAAAGGAACTACAGCATGTAGGTGTGTGAGCAGAGATGTTAAGGAAGAGACGAAGGTTATTAAAATTTCAAGGGGAAAGTAACTTTAGATCCTAGGGATTGAGGAGTTAGATCATTCAAAAAGTTTTGAGCTGTGAGTAATTAAATGACTCGATGGAGGTTAAAAATAAGCATTTTTTTTTCACATGACCAGCAATGAGAACTAAGATCTGACTAGCTGCTCAACACTGTTGTGATCCAGACAGGTTCTTCTGTCATTTTATTTTGCTCTATTCACGATACTTAATATCCAGTAAGTTGATCATTATTTACTCCTTTACACAGGTTACCGTGCCTAAATGTGTGCCTCAATATCAATATTAAAAGAAAAAATAAAAACAGTTGTGCTAAAACGTGAGGTGGTTTAAAGAAGTAAAGGTGGACCCACCACTAGCACCTGAAAGTGAACCAAGGAAGAAGTACCTCCTCGTTGAATCCTTGCTGTAGGATAGAGAAGATGCTGATAGAGGATACTATTTAACATCTTGACAGCAGCCAGGACATGTGCTCCATTTAAATTTTATCTTCTAAGGTAATAGATAGCAGCTGATGCATTTCAACAGCAAATGGAGTGATGGAATTTAAGTCTTACGGAGTTATGATACTCTAAGGTTTGTGCTCTGAAGTGGGCAAGGTTGAAAACAGAAGGAGTTACTCAGCTTCTGATCACAGTGGGAACTGGAATATGGGATAGGATTGAGGAAGGTGGCCTTTAGGAAGGAATCATGGTAGAGATGGAGGAGGACTCATGATCACTCCTTCACTCAGGTGGTAGGCTGAACAGCAATACTCCATGGCAGGAAATACAATTGAGGCAGAGTCGCTTGTGAGGAAAGGTGGGTTTGGGGATTTGTTGAAGGCAGTTGTGGGGTGCACATTTCTTGGGACCAGGTCTGGATGACACAGCAGTTTGTCATTGGTGCCCATCACAGATCACTGTGCACAGCTGTATTGACGGATGGCTCTAGTATACTGCCTGGCACACTGCTTTTTTGAAACCGAACTGTCATCAATTATAGGCTGATAGAAAATACTTAATTTTGAAGGCATGGTTTCTCACTATTCACGATTGATTAAGCCATTATGTGGTCCTGAAGAGTTATGAATCACATTGAAATTAAATCATGCTGTTGGTATGATAACTGATAAAATGCCTCAAGACACAGTTGGCCCCTGAATGTGGATCACATCAGAAACACACTCATTTGAAAAAGAACAGTGTGTGTGGGTACCGTGTGGGTCCCCAATTTTTCCTTTAGCCCATAGCAGATGGAGCCCCAGAACCCTGGGAAAAGTGGGAAAAGTCCACGGATACAGAGGTCCCAAAGTTAACCATGTGACCCTTCTTCCTTTGATTGACCAACTATTACATCACTCAATGAAAAGGATGAGCACAAAAATCTTAGGAAGTCACAGGACTGTCTCCTGTCTAATGACCAACAAGATGTGTAAATTTCAAAATCGCGTCAGGTTTAAGGTGTTTAATGGATTGTATTGTGACATACACACTTCTGAGAAGACTGCCCCTCATGTGGCTCTCCATAATCAAAGCTCTTCCCAGAGCCTCAGAGCTCGTTCTGCTAAAGGTCGTATCTCTCTTACAGTAATGGTGTCCATATTTTAGAATTTATCTATTTCTTGCTTTATTGCTGCCGTGATGTGGATGAAGTTCATGCCCAAAGATTCCTGTGCTGAAATGTGTGGCCAGTGTAAAAGTAACTTTTATTCTTCTGTTTCAGTTGTTGTCTCTGAGGCTTATTGCCTCTTTCTGCTAACCTAGGCCTAGTCCTGGAAGTTTCTATCCTCCATACAATCTAACCTAGGTCTATAATGTTTTCAGCCTCTGGGACTTACTGCGGAATAAGTCACCCTTTCTTGTTTTTACTGAGCTCTGTGCTGACTGGTTCAGCTCAGCTGTTCAGACTCAAACTTTTCTCAGTTAATATAGTCAGTAAGGCTTTTCTCTCGGCCCCTGAATTGCTCTGCTTGGCCTCAACCTAACTCCAGCAATCTGCTCTACTCTCCTGGCTCCTTCTCGTTCTCTGGCTCATTTGGTCTTCACCTGAGCTCTCTCTCTCTGCAGCCTGTCTCTTTATTACTGTCCTGATAAAAACTGTTCCCTCTCTAGCTGCATTGCCCATTAACTAGCTTCCCTTTGCTCTCTCGTCTCATGAGAATTGTGTGTATCCTGTTTTATCAAATCTTCTCTGATTCATCACTTTTTCTGCCACTCAATTAGACATCATTTTCAAACATGGGTGCTTCCTTCTAGAAACTAACTTTACCTTCATTGTTTGGAACTAAAGGCATGTACCATCGCACCTGGACCTAAGTTTATTTATTTTTTAACCTGAAACTTGCTCTATACCAGGCTGGCCTTGAACTCAGATCTGATTGCCTCTATCTTCTGCATTAAAAGAGTGTCTGTATTCCAGCCGGATCATTCAGACCTTGAAGGTCTTTGGATGTGATCTCTTACTGGAACAGTCATGTTCTAAATTAAAATTCCTCTGCAGGCCAGTTGATAAGAACTTCCTTCCAGGCTCTCAAACTATGAGCTAAATAAACCTTTTGCTGCTCTGTATTATCCAGCCTAGTTATTGTATTATAACTATGGCAATTGGAATAATAAACCTGTTTTCAATGCTTTATAATACAAAAATTACCTGATTGCAGCATCATACTTTTCCACAGGACTTTAGTTTGTCTACTACATGATCAAATTAAAGAAATACTTGAGTAATTTAGGAAATCTCACATTCTCATTAGCAAATCCTATCAAATTCTATAACTTGATACTTGATATTTATTTAGTACATGAAATATTTATTCTCTAAGTTAATAACTAATGTAAGCTTCATACAGTGTATTTTTACGATGTGTTACATAGATAAAGGCTTATAATTCAAGAGAACTAAGAACAACAATGGTTTCTAACTGTTCTATTCATACACATTTATACCCCTTTCTCAACACTGAAAATAACTACTTCAAAATTAAATTCTCAGTGGAATCCTTTTCAAAATCTTATGCTGTTTGAAAATAAATGCCTCACTCGCCTTTTTTTTAACATACAAAAGTGAGACATATCGGATAAACTCTAATCCCATGGGTTTTTATAAGCAATATTTTCCTAATAATCACAATTGAATTAGTTCCACCAAAGTTGTATTTGTAATGCCCCATGTACTTCCTAAACTGAATGAATTGCTTTTAATTTATGCTTTTAATAACATCCATAGGGTCCTTTTGACTGGAGTACAATGAGTATAATTTAGATAATAGTAATATAAAATCTGTCACAAATCCTCATATAGAAAGTTAAGTGAAAGCAGAACGTAGTCTATCACTTGCCTTTACAGAGCATGAAAATTACTTATAAAATGGTACGTTGATATTTTTTCGAAGGAATCGAGGCACATGGGTGATGGCAATAGTGATATCCTAACAAAAGGAAGTAAATAGTGACCATGAGACTCTGGAGCTGGAGCCAAGATAGCTGAGGCAACCATGGTCCTTGTGGTTTCTTACCCTCCTCATCAAGGCCGAGCTACAAAGACTCAGAGAAAGACTCAGACACTTTGTCTGCAGATTTCATTTGCCTTGGGTTTCTGAAGCTGTGGCAGGTTCCAAAGGTAAGAAAAAAAAATGAACCTGGGGCTGCAGAGACAGCTCACTAGTTAGAAGCACTTTCCAGACGACCTCAGTTCTTTTCCCAGTACCCACAGGGCAACTAACACTTTCCATTCAGTCCAGTTCCGGGGGATGACACCTGTTCTAGCCATTATGGGCATAACATGCTTGGCTACAGACACCCACACATATGAAACTAAAATGAGCAAATCTTTCTTCCCATCACAGCCATAGAGGCTTCATATGCTAGAGCCATGGCATGATGCCTGATTACAGGCCACACAGGGTTGCTCTTTTAAGGGGTCAAATAGGAACGAAGGAAGAAAGAATTTCACCCTCTTGGCTTGCAATGCAGAGTGCATGGGCACCTCTATCCTTGGTCACTTTCAAGTGGCTAAAAGATGAGCAATGACAATTACAAAAATTTATGAACTCCTGTGGTATCATAGAAACCCAAAACTATACCATCCACCAGGACAACGCTTTTCTCTAGCAAAGTGAAAGGCCTCAATGGGGAGGATTGCCATGTCAGTGTGGACATTTGTAACCCACCAGTCTGACAGCCCCTTCACCTTTTCCTGTGAAGCAATCGTTAGAGAGTTTGTCTTCCAAGGAAAGTGGGATTAGAAAGTGATGTTTCCAGGGTGCTCATAGTTTACTAGAAAGGAATATCTCAGCTCCAGTTAGAAAAACAGAATTGTAGCTAAGTGAAGACGTCCAACACAGAGATAAAAATTCAGAGAAGTTGAGAGTGGATGAAGGAGGAGAGTAGGGGGCAGCTCAGGTATACTAACACTTTATGACACCGTGCTATTTCTCTTAAGACATAAATCCACTACATTCATCACATAGTACCAGGAAATGCAATAAAATGAAGTTGAATGAAGGATTTACATGATGGATGTAAGCATTGTAATCCTTGAGTCATTTCTGTGCTAGAGGTAGGATTGTAATAGTGAAGCAGTTTTCATCTCCTGTGGTGTGTATGTTTTATACAAGTATGTGCAACTGTGGGGTGGACATAAGAGTGAGTGCACATGTGTACGTCCATACGTGGAGGGAAGAGGTTGATTCTGGGTAAGTTCTGCTAGAGTCTCTCACTGAGCCTGCACTTCTGTTTTGACTAGACTGTCTGGTTAGCATGCCCCTGGGAGTCTCCCTTCCTCATGCCCCCAGAAAATGCTGCTATGCTTGGCTTTACACATGTATGCTAGGATGTTCCCACCTGAACAGAAACTTTCCTCACTAAGCCATCTCCCCAGCCTTCATTGCCCGATGATTAAAAATGAAATATCTGGGTAATAGTAATCAAGAAGCACAACCCTGAAACTTTCCCACTAAAGCCATTTGTTGACACGGTAAACCAGCACTTCAGTTTCAAGCCCCACAAAATGAGAGAGTAAGGGAATGAGCCTAGCCTAGCAATGACTTTCAAGTTAAGCTACACCTATAAAGAGGAAAAGAACGAACTCACCATAGCTCCAAAGAACCGTGTGGAGATTTGCCATGGAACAGGTCAGTAATGAGAAAAAAATAAAAGAAAAGGTTTGAAGAATCATACTTGAAACCAGAACTCACAGAGCAATAACTATAGACTTCAAAATGTGGATCTCAGTGAAATTGTTCAAACCTGCTGGTAGGGACAAAGGCAGCATCTTCTGGATGAGAGACAAGAGCACCTGTAAATAACATCTCAAGGTGCACGTGAAGCTCAAAAAAACACAAAAGGCTAATGCAAAAAAGTGGCCCATTTTGGAATTATTGCATGAACTCTATTAGGTAAGATTATTTGGTAGATACATAAAGACATATAAAGACATAGCGATAGAAGCACATTTTGGGAAACTAAAAATTAACCAAAAACTGCCTAGCAGATGGATCAGCCCTGGTACCTGGAGCAGGCCTTAAATCCAACATTAAAAAAAAGAAAAGAAAAAAAGAGTGGTTGTTTACTCCCTTAACATTATGTCAGCACTGCACCAGCTGATACAGGTTGTTACTGGAGCCTTTGCAGCTGCGTGAGACTGAAGATAACTTTTCTCCTCAGTGGTGTGTCTATTACCTAGTTCTGAGAACACTAGACAGTAGAAATGAGTACAAACTAGATTCCTCCATGTTCTGCTCAAAAAGTATGGTTTCTTCAAAAAACAAGTACCCTCCAAGCAAGCTGAGGCGGGTAACTGATAACATTGGCTTTTTTAACTTCCCATGTTTGGGAGGTCTGTGGGACCAACACTAGCTAACAACTCAAAATGACTTTAGCTATTCCTGATTCTGGGGGTTTTATTTGCTGGCGTATGATGTCTGACATTTCAGATACAATGATGACTCCATTTTAACTGCTTTTATATATGTTCGTCCATCAGGCAGCTTCTATAGAAGCAGGTTTCCATATGGCTGTTCAAAAGGCTTTTACTGTTAGTTTTCCCTCCCTCTGTTCCCTCACCTACCTTGCCCTCCACCCATTTAATCCTCTTGTCATTTCTCTAAGTTATTTTTATTACCTAACAAGTAGGAGAATTAAAATAGTAGTTGCAGTTTAAAAATGTAAAAGATGGTTTTCACAATGTTTTGTGGGGGTGGGGGGAGATGTTCTAGGGGGAAATTTCTTGTTAGAAACCGCCCTTACTTAACACTTAGTCTTTTGTTAGAAGTCAGGGTACATGACAAGAAACAGGCAATGGTACAATAGTGTCTTACATGTATTCCTCAAGGGTTTCGTGGGGAAAGGTCTTCAGAGGCAGCTGGATTGCTTGCTGTCATTGGCAGTCCCTCTTCTTATCTATTTAGCTTGATTATCACATACAAAGCCACAATGACCTCTTACTCACCCTCCTCAATGTTCCAGGATTCGGTGTTTAACTGTTAATATTAATTTTAACCCCAGCATCTATTTTCTGCAACATACCTGAGCAACTTGCCATGAACCCTGTTTCCTTACTATCTACAGAGAGCTATCTCCAGAATAAAAACATTTAAAGGTATCATTATCTTTTACTTAAAACAGTCTAAACTGCATGACATGTTGAATATGAAGTTTTAGCACATGAATTCTTAAGCTGCAGAAGGGTCAAACCTGTCTGTCCCAAGAGGCACTGCCCCAAAGGAGCACACCACCTTCTGGCTGACATGTTCTTGAAGAAAGTGAAATCTCATTCACTATCAGCAGTCATTCATCTGTCTTCCCCAAGTGAATCTATCTTGTTGGAAAGATGAATTCTAGTTGTGAACATTAAAACCTATATCCATAGGTGAGACAAAGTAGTACAACATAATTTAAAAAACCTTTCTTAGTAGGTTTTTGACACATTAAAATAATACTAGGAAAGCTACGCTTCAGCTAAAGTTGTAATATAGTGTTTTTGAGATTGTTTTTTTTTTTTTGGTATTTGTTTGCTTGTTTGTTTGAGAGAGGGCATTATGCAGCTTCAGCCACTTTTGAATTCTTAGTTCTCCTGTCTTCACCTCCCAAGTGATGAGATCATAGTATATATCACCATATCTGCTTTTAAGTTATTATTTCTATATTTTGCCTTTGTACCCTTAAATCTTGAGCTATTATAATAAAAATATGATGTTACCACATGTTTTCTTATGTTTGTTATTTTGTTTACATTCTCAAATAATGTATGAGATGGTATATGAATTTAATGAAAATTACAAGAAAAAGTAGTCCTCATATTGCCAGCTTTTACATTCAAAAACATTTTGGAAAAACATCACTTTAATAAAACATTACTTTAATAAAATCTGAGAAATGAGAATAATTTAACATTTTGAAAACAAAAAAGCTTGAAAACATTTGGCTTCAATATGCAACATTATAATTGTTTTGTTAATCTCTTCCTTAGTTTTCAGCAAAAAAAAATTCACACAAAAAGATGACAGGTCAATTCACCAAATAACAATGAGAAAGTAAATAGCAGCCACTGTGAAAGAAGATCAGGAGACAGGAAAGCAACCAGGCCATCACACCACACCAGAGGGAAACGAAGCTTTAACACCAAGAAAACTCACTGCTAAATCACTGTACAAAGACTCTGTGCTACTAGAAGAAAAAGGTGACCAATAAATTAAACCTTTTTATCTTGAAACTGCCAAGTGATATTTGAAAAGCTTAAAAATCTTAAAGACTGACAAATATTAATATAATAAAGCCAACTCTAATCTTTTTCAAAAACTATTTCTAAAGTAGCATGTGGACAAGTTACACAATGGAAACATATCTCGAGTATTATAAGGTTGTCCAATTTCTTAAATATAACAATTATTTTGACCGAAATTAGGCAAAGATTTAGCACACCAAACAGTGCCACTGTTGGCTATGAGAATTCCTCATGAAATAGCAGAATGCGAGTCCCCAAATGACCAACAGGCTTTGAGTCCAATGTAAAACACACGAGGGCCTTTATTACAAACTCGAGCTGGGTGGCTGCCTTTTGCAAGAATAAAGAGGCAAGCGACCCCCAGCTCTGGGGGAACAGGGTTTTTAAGGGAGCGAAAACGAAAGTAGGGAAGTGTAAGTCTTGGTACTATAGGATTGGGTGAAAGGGTCCCTAGGGGAGTTGACCTTAAAATGATTGGTTTGTTTTCAGGCGCCAAAACTGCAAATGATCAGATCTGGCCATCTGGGGATACCTGCCCTGTTACGTGCAGGTTAGGTTGTAGCAAGGGGGAGGGAGTTAACACATTCCATAGGCTTCCTTAGGGGCTATGTGACCCTAGTCACATCCCAAGGTTAATCTGGATGGGGGATTGCTGGACCCTTGCTCTGAAAGAACTGTGCTATGGTGACTTTGCCCCAGTCCCAAGAATTAACTCTAAATTTTTGAACCTCTCACTCACCTTCCTTATAAATTCATTCTTTAATTGACTCAAGGAAGTTTAGAAAGTAAAGGTCCTTTTGACAGTCAATACTCATAGGAGCCATTTAGAAACCACTAATTTATGTACTAAATTTATGCCAAAAAAGTCTCTAGCAAATTTTAGAATCTGCAACTTAATATTTGTGATATAATCTAGACTATGTACACGGTATCTTTATACCAGGTTTATTGATTTTATAAATAATGAAAGATGTACTCTGAGATTTAATGTATATATTAATTTATATTAATTTACATTAAATATACATATAATTAATGTATTAATTTAAATTACATTAGTAATTGTCAGGTGCCTCTTCAGGCCACTGAGAAACTGGCTCAAAAAGTGAGGTTCCCTACCCAAATTTCAGCTCAAAGGCTCTTTCAAGACCTCTTTTCCAGGAATGCATCTTCTCACCCTGTGACAGAGAGAAGAGCAGCAGCACAGCCCAAGAATAAAATACTGTGTTGTTGACTATGACAGGCGAACCTTCCCACAGAGGTCCCTATTGCTCAACCCATGGCCTTGTGGTGACGAGGGTGAGAACAGGAAGCCAGAAATTTAGACATGGAAGCTCTTCCATGGGGAGAAAGTACATTTGGGAACGCAAGCTGACTGCTACAATTTCTCTAGTTAGTTTCTCATAGATGTTTTCAGCACCCAATATGATGATGTTTTGCTATCTATCTATACATCAGGCACCTATCTATCTCTTGCTATTTCCTATTTTACTTTGGCTTACTATATTCTTTAAAAAGTCACCTCATTCAAAACCAAAAAGATTATACTGTGGTGAGCCGCTGGTTTGTCAGGCTGCTTTGTTATTGAGCTCTCAGCGGAAAAACATGTTTTTACCCTGGCCTTCACCTGGAGTCAATGATAAGTAGGATGGTTTGCCAAGTGTACCTCCTTTTGTTTGAAACAGCAGGCGGGATGTCTTGTCAAGTTCACATCTTTATTTTGTGTGAGGATCACACAGACAGGTGGTCAAAGTAAACAAGTTTGACTTCTCCATGAATCCATTCATTGTACTAAGGTGCTTTGCTCTGAATATGAAAAGGGATTATGGAATAAACCAGTCTGACAGTTTCTACTGGCAGCCCTCTCGGAACTGGTACCTGTGTAATGTGTTGTTTTTTAATTTTTTTTTCAATCCTTACTCCCGACTCAAGAGCTGTTCGACTCTGCCTGCAGGCTCTGGCATTATACAAAAGAAAAACTTTTGTAAATGTCACCCAAACATCGCTGTACCACATAAGGGAATCCTGTTATGCCTGCAAAACTATATACTGTCAACATTTTCCAAAGACCTCCATTAACATTACTAAAGAGGTGATTTAAAACTTACTTGCATCTTTTGACATCTTTTGTTATAGTATCTACAAATAAATATCTGTGACAAATCTTAGTGCATGGCATGCAACTAGAGAAACTCAAGTTTCCTGTTTTTTTATTTATTTTATGCTATAAGTACTTCTAGCCCAGATGTACTAACCAAACAGAGAGCTTCCATCTCAATTTCACTTACTGTAATTTTTTTTCAAGGAACCACACTCAGAACAGTTTCATGAGGTTGCCACCAGCCATTTCCATTCTTCACTAGGGCTGGCAGGTCACAGTAGAGGAACACTGAGTCCCATAGCACAGATACTCCTGCAACAGCGCACAACCTCAAACCGAGAAGCTTCCTGTTTGACCAAGGACATAGAGGGATACTAGAGTTCCAAGAGAGAAGCTACTCTGAACTTTGTTACTCTTCTAGAGAAACACACACACACACACACACACACACACACACAATCATTTGGGAATATGTAAGACATCCATAGCTGGGCTATCACTCAGATGATTAAAATAAAAATGCAGAAAGACCTGGGTTCAATACCCGGTACCACATAAAATAATGATGTGATGCCTGCATATAATCCCAGCACTTAGGGAGATTAGAGATTTCAAATCCATTGAAAGTCCAACTTGCATTACATGAGACCTTTTATCTCACCAAACCAACAAGAAGAAGAAATACCCAACAAAACTAAGCCATAAGACAACTTGTTCTAGCTAGAAGGTGTTCTCTTTAGTCTTGATGGCCTCTGTGACTAGGGGTCTCTACTTGAATCCCCCTCATATCCTTCTAGGAGCATACCCTGACTTTGGTCTCCAGATTGCCACAGAGATGCCCCTGCCCACAGTTTCTCTTTTCTCCACAGGCCCTCTCTCCTCTCACCCTAGTTCTTCCCAGGTCTGATCTCCACCCTCTTAACACTCTCTGCTTCCTCTCCTACCTTATTCCCTCTCTTCAGCCACCATTTCTATCTATTCTATCTCCCCTTCCAAGTGAGATTTATGCATCCTCTCTTGTTATTTATCTTCTTTGAGTCTGTGCCTCGTAGTGTACTTATCCTGTATTATATGGCTAAAATCCCTTTATAAATGAATACATAAATATGTATCTTTCTGGGTCTGGGTAACCTCACTCAGGATGATCTTCTCTAGTTCCATCCATTTGCCTGAAAACTTCATGATTTCCTTGTTTTTAATGGCTGAGTAGTATTCCATTGTATAAATGTACCACAGTTTCTTTATCCATCCTTTGATTGAGGGACATCTAGGTTGTTTCCAGTTTCTGGCTAGTACAAATAAAGCCGTCTATTAGAGGGAGGCTCTACCCACCCACAAAAACTGCAGCCCCAAATTTACCCTGCCTACAAAATGTGCAGGGATAAAGATAGAGCAGAGATTGAGGGGATGCCTAACCAACACTGTGCCCAACCAAAGAACCACCCTGTGGTAGAGTGCCAACCTCTGACACTATGAACGATACTCTGCCCAGCTTGCAGACAGGAGCCTGACAGAGTTGCGCTCTAAGAGACTCTACCCAGAAGTGCCTCAAAACAGATGTTGAGACTCACAGCCAAACATTGGGTGATGCTTGTGGAAAAGAGGAAGAAAAGAGAAAAGAACGTGGAGGTGACAGAAGCTCCATAAGAAAGCCAACAGGGCCAACTAACCAGGGCCAGAAGGGCTTGCTGAGACTGAAGCATCAACCAATAAATATGCATGAACTGGACCTATGCCCCCTACAAAGATGT
This sequence comes from Pachyuromys duprasi, assembly GCA_028658305.1. Lineage (NCBI taxonomy): Eukaryota > Metazoa > Chordata > Mammalia > Rodentia > Muridae > Pachyuromys > Pachyuromys duprasi. Next base: position 4,708,137 of record CM053766.1, on the reverse strand, counting down.
AGCAGATGGGCAGCTTTAGGCCTCACGTGGGTCCTCTAGTAAGCAAAGTGGTGCTTGAATGGGACAAGGACTCACTACCAGCTTTTTGGTCCCTTCCCCCTGGGGGGACTGCCTTGCCAGGCCACAGGGGAAGAGGACATGCTCAGTCCTGATGCCACTTCATGAGCTGTGGTGGGTGGGAAAAAGAGCTCCCTTTTCTGAGAAATAGGTGACAAGACAGGGGAAGAAAGGGAGGGTGAGACTGGGAGAGGAGGAGGAATGGGCTACAACCAGGATGTAAAGTGAATAAAAAAATAAATAAACTAATAAAAAGAAAAAAAACTGTAATAATAATATTAATACAACTTGTTCACTCAGAAGTCTGTGTATAAATTACAAAATCCTGTGTGTGTTTTTAAAAAGCTCAATCCATTTTTTATAGCTATCTTCTAAGTGAATCTCAACTCTATTCTAAATTCCTTGTATTGCAGCTATATCAATTAAATTAATGAAGTGCTTTTAATACAGGTATAAGTGAACACCAGAGAGTCTTGCTTTTTGTGATCTACTGGAATTGCTTTCAAGTCTTACTGCACATCTTCCAGACACTTGCAATTCTATTTCTAAAACAATCGCAAATATTCAGGGCATAAACACCTTCTAATTTCCACAAGCCCTCTTTCTTTCATATTTGGCTCAGTTCCTTGGATGCCACTATAACCTAACATGCCTCTGCTTGTCCCATGCTTTTCGATGGTTTGGAAAAAGCCCACTGAAGAAGAGCTAGATTTAGCAACTAAAACAACATGAATCCTTAGACATCTCCATCTTTACTTCTGTTTTTTTTTTAAAAAAAAAACACGCAATTCTCCTTCATTATCATTTGCAGCTTCTTTTCTGTGACCTTCCATCTGCTCTTGTCATACATCAGCTAATATCTTTTTAATGTATGATAACTGATGTATAATATATGCAGTTAATCTTAGATTTGCTCTCCAAAATAGAGTGATTTGCCAGAAGGGTTTAATTAAATACCATTTTACTCATCCTCATAGATACATCTATATACATAAAATATATCCAATAAGAATTGGTAAAACAATGAGATGATACTATAAATGCTGCTTTATCTTTTATTTGCTATACACACAGATATCTAATTATCCTTTCAAGTTAGCATATTTATTCAGTCTGCAGTGGTTTGAAAGAGAATGGCTCCCATAGGCTCATACATTTAAATGCTTGCTCCCCAAACATTGCGAAGGCTTCAGAGGTGAAACTTCGTTGGAGGGGGTGTGTCACTGGGGATGGCCTTGGAACTTTCTGAGTCCCTTACCATTCCTTATCATATAAAAACAAATAAGTGTGTTCATGATTTTGCCTTTACATATTACAAACAAAATCTTCAGGGTCAAATTATTACATATTGAAACAAAAGTTGATTGTATGTGGACAGGAATAGTTATACAAGTTAATGCTTTTTTTGTATGATGCACGATGGAAAACATTCTATAAATATAGTTCATAGAAACATTCTATTAAGCAGTGACATAATATACCATGGTCTGACTGTACCGCAAGAATTTAGTCATTTTTCTAATATTGACATTAATGTTGTTTTAATGCTATTTGATGTTATGCTACTATTAAGGTTGTTTGCAGTCTTTTACTACATCAAACATTCTGCTTTCTGTGTATTTTTATACTGTTAGATATTTTTATGGAACACATATGTAAAAGTGAGTTGATAGTTCTAATTTACATTTATGTTAAATTTTAATACTACTCAGGTTTGCTTTTCCAAATTACTATAGAGCTATTTTTATCAGCTGCTTTCATAATCTTATTAAATTTCTGGCAGTTTTACTGCAGAAAACAGACCCAGGAAAATATACAAATGGTAAAAATGCATAGTAAACATTAACAATATGAATACTCCCAAATCAGAAAAAAAAGCTGTTCAGAGCATTCTGGAAACCTACTCATGGTAAAGGTGGATGGCATAGTCTGTCTTTCAACAGCATAGGTTCATTTTGGCAATTTGTTAACTTTATTTATAAGCTGAGTTCAGTGGTGGGCACCCGTGTTCCTAGCTCCGTATGATGAGGAGACTGAAAGTGGATTATCACTGCCGCCAGGAGTCAGAGATCAGCTTGAGCGCCTATTAGCTCCTGAACCAAATGTACTTACATAGAATGTACATCTTTGCTCTGCTCCTTACACTTCACAAGACCTTTGTAAGGTTCATTTTTACTTTTTCATATGAGCAATAGTTTATACTTGCCAGCGGCTCTGGATTACTAAATATATAAATATATAACAGTTCATCTAGTACACTACAAATGACTATCACAGTTTGATCGCAACTTTCAGATGCTATAAACTGTGTGGCAGTGAATTCCACCTGTGAGTGCTTTCACAAATATAAGTACAAGCATGCATTTCCTTAGTCATGTATCTAAAGATGAAACTGCTCGGTAAGAGGCAGGGTGGCTTGAATCCATTAGACACAGTCAAGCACTTTGTAGCTACAAGAGTCCCCTGAACTGGGTAGTGGTGGCACAGCCTTAAAGCCAGCTCTCAGGGGAGTGGCATAGCGGCCAGGGGTACACAGAGAAACCCTGTCTCGAAAAAAACAGACAAACAAATGAAAACAAAACAAAGCAAGTCTTTTTCTATATTTATTTTGTGATGCTATGAAAACTTACTCACCAATTTTTGTGGGGTTAACCTGTAGTGGAAGAGAGGACTAAAATGGATTCAACATATTAAGAACCAAAGAACATCGTAAGGAAAACTATCTGTACTCTAATACTCTACTAAACTATCTAATTTAAAAGTTGAGTTTAAAAATCAGTAGACAACTTGGTGCACCAAAATGGTTTACATAAATCCCAATGAGAGATTTGTTTACCCTTATTTAGTTGAATAAAAGAACATGTATTTATCTTAGCTTTTTTTCTTTAGCTTAAAAAAACAATCAAAATGATAGAAAGAACATAGTAATTGAATAAAACAACTGGTATTTGTCTTAGCTTTTTTAAACTTTAGCTAAAAAACAGTTGCAATGATATAAAGAACATAGCAATGGAAATCCAATAAGAAAATGAAGTTCTAGGATTATTACCGCAGCCCTGAATGAACCAGTACGATTTACAGGTATCTAGCTCTTCTGTTGCACATGAACATGCATATGCTTTTTTGTTCATCTGCTAAAGTTGCTGATGATCTCAAGTAGACAGTGCTTGAAAAAGATGCTTAAAAGATGTGTAAGTCATGATCTTAACCACATTTTCTATATATTGCCTATTTCCACCTTTGGGCATGTCACCAGATTTTTTGTAGTTTTATTTCTAGTAAATGATTAATACAGGCAGCAACAAAAGAAAATCTCATTGTTTCCAGGAGAAACCGGGGATAATAGTGTGAAACACAATAAGCCAGACTCACAAAGAGAAGCAATGTCAGTTCTTTCTCATTAGAAGAATCTAGGTTGTTCTAAGGCACAGAGAAACATTTGAAAGACTCACAGAAAAGGGGATGAGGGAGAACAACATTGAATAATCACAATTAAAGTAAATTAAATGCATTTATAAAACTGTAATAATAAAATCCACCATTCATACAACTAATATGTAATGATCCTTTTTTTAAAAAAAGGTAAATATTAAAGAAAAAACGAATATGGTTAGGGTGTTTATGATCCATAAATTAAACTTTACGAAAATGTAATCTCAGTCATCCCATGGGCTTTCCCATAAAAATTTATAAGCCAGTACTAATATTTGTGTAAAAATACAAAGACCTAAGAATATCCAACATGATATCATGAAAAAACAAATTTGGGAGATAATTACCAAATTATCAAGTTACAGTAATCAGAAGAGGTTGGAATTGCCATAGAAGATCAGCAAAATAGCTGAGAAAATTTCTCAGTAATTTTGGTCAGCTGTTAACAAAGATGCCAGGAAACCTGTTATTGATGACAGAAGAATTGCATTAAAATATGGAAAGTAAATAATACAGATATCAATTGATATGAATCAGAAATATACATGTAATAGCTTGAACTATGAACCTCTGAAAAAAGCAGCTGTTTTCTGTCTTAGAATAGACAAAATTTTCTTAGAAACAACATAACATTAAAGTAATATTAAAATAAAAATCAATAAAGTGGACATGAACAAAACTAAGAAAAAAACTTCATTACCACCTAAAAACATAATATGCTATTATGATATACATTACACATATGTACACTCACATACACATGTTAGCAAGCATATATATCCAGATTTTTAAAAAGATATATCACAACTCTTAAAAAACATAAATGACAATAAAAAGCCAATTTAAAACTAGGCAGTGTGAGCAAATACCCCTTTTTGGGAAATACATGAATTATGGACAAACACTTGTTTGTCACTGGGGAAATGCAAATCAACAGTAGACTTC